>PVKP010010550.1:0-64296 GCA_004027715.1 Plecturocebus donacophilus
GGGCAGGTGGTGATTGGTTAGGTGGTTGCTAGGCGGAAGGGAGCTGGAGTTCCTTCAGCCGGGGTCGTTGTGCTGAGTCACATAAGGGAGTTAAGCACTTTCCATGTGGACTCCTTGCGGGGGAAGGGCTTTCCTTATCAGGAGTCGGGCTCCTTCCACATGGCTGGGGGATGGGGCCAGAAATTCCCCTACCAGACAATAATGTGTCTAGGTGTGGATGTCTTTTATCCTACATGGAATCCATTTTGCTTCTTGGATGGTTAAATTAATGTTTTCATCAAATGTAGGGAGTTTCCAGCCCTTACGTCTTCAAATATTCTTTCCCTCTCTCCTTCATCCTTTGGGGACTCCCTTTGTTCACATGTTCTTATGTTTATGGTATGCCATTGGTCTCTAAGACTTAGTTCAGTTTTTTTCATTCTTTTTTCCTTTTGTTATTCAGCTAGGTAACGTCAATTGACCTATCTAAAAGTTCACTGGTTTGTTCTGGTTGCTCAAATCTGGTGTTGAACCCCTCTAGACAGTTCTTCATTTCAATATTTTGTACTCCAGAATTTTTTTCAACTCCGGAATTCTATTTGCTTCTTTAAAAATAAAATTTCTCTCAATATTGATATCTCTATTTGGTAAGACATTGCTCTTACACTTCCTATGTTCTTTAGACATAGCTTCCTTCAGTTCTTTGACATATTTTAAAATCTCTTATTTAATATCTTCATCCAGTAAGGTCAATGTCTGGGCTTCCTCCTGGACATG
This sequence comes from Plecturocebus donacophilus, assembly GCA_004027715.1. NCBI lineage: Eukaryota > Metazoa > Chordata > Mammalia > Primates > Pitheciidae > Plecturocebus > Plecturocebus donacophilus. The sequence continues at coordinate 757 of PVKP010010550.1, forward strand.
GACAGTTTCCTCATGGACAGTTCCCATGGATTGCCCTTTTTCCTTTGTACGGTCGATACTTTGTTTCTTTCCATGCCCCATTTTTATTGTTGTTATTGACAACTGGGCATTTTAAATAATAAAATTCAGCAGCTCTGGAAATCAAGATTCTCCCACTTGCCCAGAGTTTGTTGTGATTCTGTTTATGTTTGTTTACGACTCCTGAATTCTGTAAAATCTGCATTCTTTGTCATTTGTAGCCACTGGAGTCTCTGCTCAGTTAACTCAGTGGTCAGATAACAATTGAACAGAGATTTCCTAAAATGCTTTGGACTATCCCTTGCTGAGGAGCGGAGCTGTGTGTGCATCAGGCCACAATTTCCATGGTGCAGCAGTTAACTACTCTCCCTCAGCATTTACTTCCTGCTTGTGCAGAGTCTCAAGGTCAGCCCAAGATGAGAGCTTAGGGCCTTCCTGAATCTTTCTTTGAACATACGCATAGGCTGGCCATGCTCACAGCCCTGTGCATATACCTGCCTGGGCTATGCATGATAGAGTCCCAGAAATACCTCAGAGCTTTGGAAAGGCCAATGGACGTCCTATTCTTCAGTTTTTCATCTCAAGTGTTTTGGTTTACCTCTTGTTTGTCCTGTTATCTACAATCTCAGTCAGCCACAAAGTTAATCAATTACCTCTCATTGTTTTTGACAACTGCCCCCAGGGAAAAGACTTTTCCCACTAAGGAAGAACTGAGTGAAGTCAACTAAAGAAAGCTTTGTAAGTGGGGTCTTCCAGAGAGCCAGTGGGCAGGTCAAATAATGAGAATTCTCTGGAAATGAGGCTTTGGAGGAACTCCAACCTCATCCTGTCCCCTCCAGTGGCTGCAAGCCTGCGGTTTCCACTGTGATCACAAACTGTTGATTTTCAAGGTTAGTGAGGAGCTGGAGTGGGGGAATGTGAATAGGACTAGCTAAAATGCCACCTGCTCACTGTTCTTACCAAGATTCAATTATTTTTCTTGAATAAACACTCCCCAGATTGCTGCACACCTTGGGTTAATTTCTAGAGTTATGAAAAACATTGATTCTGATAAGATCCTTATTCCTTCTATGAAGGAGAAGTTTTGAAGGTTCTTAACTCTGCCATTTTTGTCCAAGTATTTTTGGCGTTTCCATAATTAGGGGTCCAAACAGACTAAATATGATTATTCAATAGATTTGTTGTGCTTTTCCACAGTCACTTTTTAACAACATAATTTTTAACACTGACATTTCACCATACCTGTATCGCATTCCGGTATGTTTCCCAAGTTAAATGCTTAGCATCTGCAAAATGCTAATCAACCAATTCTCCCAAATTTGGGGAGAAAATTTTGAGTAATTAATTTTGAATCATGGGAGAATTACATGGTATTCTTCTGCAAATGTTTTGCCGTGTGTGTGTGTTTTGTCTGGAACATACAAAGCTCAGTGCCCACTGGAAAATGCATATTTGAGTAAACACTGTCTTGATCCTTTAGCATTCTCACTTGTTGCTTATTAATCAACCTTGTCAATGTTCACTTGACTATACAGAGACCTTTACAGTGATAAAGGCATTCTGAAGAAAATGTGAGTTCTGGGAAGAAATATTATTTTCTTCTTTGCCTTGCCTGAAGTGTGAACACTTTGACAAGTGTGCCATTTGCTTCTGGTTGCATAAGAAACCAGTTGTGCCCTGCCCCAGATCTCTTCCGCAGCCTTCTTTGAGCAAAAAGGAGACACTCTTGAGAAGACAGACATGTACAAGTACTCTGTAAATTAGCTTGTTCTGCTCTCAAATTGCAAGTCACCCTGTTGGTAAAATAGTCTTCATCTAGTCCACTTATTAAACATCTAGCATTGGTGCAGAACAGAAAATTCTGATGATATGTTCACCTCTGTGGATATCAGAGTCCAAAGAACTTGGGGTCAAAGATTCAGAAACATGGGGTTCCTGCTTGATAAGTCTATATTTATCTTTATACCAAGAATGTTCACTTCACCCCAACAGTGTATCTGAATTCTCCACCTACAGAGTCATTTGCCTTCTTTATTTCTCTACCAGGCTCTCAAGGATGCTTCAGTCTCAACAGGTTCAAACAAAATGTGTCATCCCCCACTCCCACCTGGTTTTCATCCAGCATTCTCTGTGTAGTAGATGACACCGTATCCACCTAGGAGCTAACTTTTGCCACCTCCCTCTCCCCCACCCCAAGTCCTACTGATATGGAAGTGCTGGGAAGGGAAGAGCTGTCCTTTTAAATGATATGAAAGTGAGGAAGGGAAGTGCTGGGTAGAGGAAGGGTGTGGTCCCTGGCTAGGGATCCACCCTCATGGACCTATGTGAGAACATGCATTTCTGTTTTCCTGCCCAAATGTTGCATTTCCCAAGACTACCCTGGCCTGCCATGGCCCCATCATGTGACTATAAAAACCCAAGACCCTAGCAAGGCAGAGACAGAAGTAGCTAGACATTCAGAGGAGCATATTGGCAGAGGAACACACAGTTAGCTGGACGTCAAGAAGTATGCACCGGCATGCCAGCAGGCCGCTGACCAGCAGAATGACGCAGTGTTTGGCTGGGGCAGTTGGAGGAGAGCGGGGGCTGCCAACTAGTTGACTCCAGGGGAAAACCATTTCCCTTCTGGCTCCCCCATCTGCTGAGAGCTACTTCCACTCAATAAAACCTTGCACTCATTCTCCAAACCCACGTGTGATCAGATTCTTCCAGGACACCAAGGCAAGTCTCTGTCCTTGTGACAAGGTAGAGGGTTTAATTGAGCTAACACAAGCCGCCTATAGATGGCAAACTAAGAGAGCACCCTGTGACACATGCCCACCAGGGCTTTGGGAGCTGTAAACATTCAACCCTGGACACTGCCATGGGGTTGGCGCCCACAGCCTGCCCGTCTGCATGCCCCCCAGAGGTTTGAGCAGCAGGGCACTGAAGAAGCGAGCCACTCCCCCAACACATGCCCTGCAAGGGGGACAAGGAAACTTGCCCTGTTTCACCGTCAGTTCAACAACCAAACTCTCCCTCATACCTGCCCATTTATCACCTTCTTCACAGGCTCTGACTCTTGTCAAAGATGCCACTATCACTGTACTAACATCTTTATTCTCTTCCTTCATCCTATTTGTCCGTCCGTCTCCAACTTGTTTCCCACCTAGTAGCCAAAATGATTTTTTTTTCTAAATGTAAATCTGATCTTAGCAATTCCCTGCTTATAATCCTCTAGTGGCCGGCCATTGGTATGAAATTGAGGGTGGACCCCTGAACCGTGGTCTCCAGAGCCAGCACAATCGGGTCCCTGCTTCCCTCTCCAGACTCATCACTGGACACTGCTCCAGCCACACTTCTCTCTCCAGTTCTTCTAAAGTGCCTTTCTCCTTCCTGCCTCAGGGCCTTTGCATATGCTGTTCTTCTCCCTGGCATACACTCCCCATCTCTCCCATCCTTTCACCTCATTAACTTACCTCTTCAACCCTCAGATATCAGCTCCAAAGGCATTTCCTCAGGAAACCTTTCCTTGACCCTGGGGAATAGCTCAGAAGCTCTCACTTTTCCTTAATTGTAAATATCCCATTTGTGTTCATCTGATTTTCTACCTTCACTGAACAAGAAATGGTTTGTGTAGTCCTGCTTTATGAGAGCCCGTTCCAGCACAGTTCTAAGTGCTTTACATGTGTTTTCTCATTTAACTTTCATAACAGTCCATGGAGTAGGTATTATCATTATCATCCACATTTTGCAAATAAGAAAACAGGCACAGCATCACATAGCAGAAGTGGGGCAGAGGCAGGTTTAATATCTTTCTAACTCTGAGTCTGTGTACTTCACCACCACCCAGGACTATAAAGAAATCTTGCTGATTATTTAATACAACACTAATGAAAATAAGCTTCATCTCCCTCTCCATTTGTTCAAAAAAACATACGCTCAAAACTCCTATAGACCTTCTGTAGGTTTCAACTGCCTGCAGAGCCTGAATGAGCCTTTAGGCAGTTCTTTGTGTTTTGAAACCAAATCTGGTATTTTGAAACAAGCAAGTATTCGGAGTCCAATCTTGAGTCTCAGATGGTAATCTTTTGGACTGTCTCTGTTCATGATTGAAGCATGACTACACAATGTGATTAGACTAATGATCTTACTGGGTCACAAAAGGGCTGTGAAGGTTATTCCAAATGAGGAGTTCCTGAAGTGGTTTAAGAGGCAGCATCATCAAAGAAGGGTCAAGCTTCCCAAACTTTAAACAAATTTTATTTATTTATTTAGAGACAGAGTCTTGCTCTGCCATGCAGGCTGGAACACAGTGGTGCGATCACTGCTCATTGCCACCTCGATTCCCCAATTCTCAACTCAAGCAATTCTCCCACCTCAGCCTCAAGCAGCAGGGACTACAGGTGCACACCATCATGCCCAGTTAATTTTTTGTTTGTTTGTTTTCTGTAGAGGTGGGGTTTTGCCATGCTGCCCAGGATGGTCTCAAACTCCTGGGCTGAAGTGATCCACCCACCTCAGCCTCCTAAAGTGCTGGGATTACAGGTGTGAGCCACCATACCCAGCCTGGAAAATTCTTTAATATTTTGTGAAAAAGCCATCTTTGTGTCTGAGGGTCATGCCTGGAACAGGGAAACCAACACACACACACACAATGTCCTGATGTGTCCTACCCATGTCTCTGAACAGCTCAGCGCCACAGGAGTGACTCTCCTTCTCTTCCACTTTGTCCTCTTCTTTCACTATACCAACAGTCGTATTGAGCTACAATTGACATATAATATCTCATACAGCTTTGCAGTATACATATTGGTAAGTTTTGACATATGTATGGTTAGGTTTATGTTTATCATCTTGCTATTTGTTTTCTATTGGCCCTATCTGTTCTTTGTTCTTTTTTTTTCTGACAGGTTTTGGATTGGATATTTTTAATTTTATGTTATTTCCTTTGTTAGCTTGTTTTGTTAGGTGTTATCTTAGGTTTATGGCACAAATCTTCAACTTATCACAGCCTAACGTCAAGTAATATTACATTAATTCGTGTATAACATGTGCCAATGATAAATTATTTCAGCTTTTGTATGTCTGAAAAAGTCTTTATTTTGCCTTTGTTTCTGAAAGATATTTTTGCTTATATAGAATTCTAGGCTGAATGTTTAAGGTGCTGAATGAAAAAATGCTCCCCCTCCATCTTTTCATTTGAATGTGAAATCTGCTGTCATCCTTGTGGCTTTGTACATATGTTTTTTCTTTTTCTTATTTTTTTTTTGTTTTTGCTCTGGCTGCTTTTAAGATTTCCTCTTTATTACTGATTTTAAGCAAACCAACTGAGATGTCTCTGGTGTGTCGTTTTCCTCATTTTCTTGTACTTAGCATTCACTGAACTTCTTGGATCTCTGGGTTTGTATCATCAAATTTGGAAACTTGTCAACACATTTCTTTAAATATTTTTCTGTTCTCTGCCCGTCCTACTTCCTCCCCTCAGGAATCCCATGTAATTTATATTTGGCCACTTGAAATTGTCCCACAGCTCACAGATGTTCTTTTGGTTTTGTTTTTTTTTTTCCAATTCTTTTTTTCCTATGTCTATCTCATTTTGGATAGTTTCTATTGCTGTCTTCAAATTCACTCCTCTCTTTTCCTGCAATGCCTAATCTGCCATTGATTTCATTCAGTAAGCTTTTCAGCTAAGATATTTTCTTCTCTCCAGTTTTCATCTCTAAAAGTTCAGTATGTGTCTTTTTAAATATCTTTCTTGTCTCAACTTAGCTTTTGAACATATGGAATACAGTTATAACTCTGAGTGACTCCTCTGCCAATTCTAATGTCTATGTTAGTTCTCAGTCAGTTTTGATTTACTGATTTTTCTACTTATTAAGGATCACACTTTTCTGCTTCTTTTCATGCCTTATAATCTTTGATTAGGTGCCAATCATTGTGAGTTTGACCTTGTTGGGTACTGAATGCTTCCATTCTTAAAATTCCTCTTGAGCTTTGTTCAGAGATGCAGTTATGTTACCTAGAAATGGTTTGTTCTTTTCATGGCTTGCTTTAGTGATTTCTTAGGAGGTCCCAAAGCAGTGCTCAGTTTAAAGCTAATTATTCCCCATGACTGAGGCAATACCTTTCCAAGCAGTCTACCCAAGGCCCCATGAATTCTAAAGCTTTCAGGCTGATGAGAATAGGTACTGTTCCTGGCCCTGTGTGAATTCCAAGCTCCATTTCTTCTAATTCTTTGCAATGGCCCTTCCAGACTCAGATAATCTTCTCTCATGCATGAGTTGATCAGTATTCAAATGAATTCTTGAGGGGGATTCCTGTGCAGATTTCTTGACTTCTCTGTGCATCTGTCTCCTCCCTGGTGCTTTGTCCTGTGAATTGCCTCTGTCCCTCCAGACCCTCAGCTCTGTCTCCCAAACTCAGGATGTTTTCTGGGCTCCTCTTGGGTTCCTCCTCTGTGCACCAGGGCCTGGAAACTCTCTCAAGGCAGTAAGTGAGGGAAACCTAGAGCTCACCATTGTTTTGCCCTCTATGTCAGAAATCACTGGCCTTTGTTCTTAGTGTTCAGTGTCCTACAAACCATTGATTCATATATTTTTGTAAGTTTTTTTTTTTTCCAGGGAACTCTCATGTCCTGCTCTTGGTAATTAAAAGAGGTTAAAAAAAAAACAAACTATAAGTGGCCTCGCCTTCTTCTCATCTTCTCATCCCAGGTACCAGGCTCATTAGACATTTCTCCCAGAAACTGCCCTCCTGGTCCTATGGACCTAAATGTGCCTGCTGACCTTGAACCAGTGTGCCCAGCCCAGGGGACATGTATGGGCTGCCATCACTGAGGAGATCAGCCTGTGTCTAATTCATCTGAAGGCTCCATGTGAAATGGCAACTTGCTAGATCTCTTCCAATCTGCCCCTTCCCTCTCCAGCTGGCCACCCTCTCTCCTGGGTCCTGCAGGCCCTCAGCAGCCAGCTTAGGGGAATGGCCACTGCCTTCCTATAAGGCCATCTAAGCCAATCTTACACTGACCTAGTCTTTGCCTCAGTAGCAGTGGGCTGCAGTGAAAATGAGAGCAGGTCGGACATGTGGTTTAGACTCTGGGGCCAGATCAAAGTTACGAAAGCTGAGATGGCTAGCCAGTGATGAAAGGTCCTGGCCAGACTTTCTTTTTTAAATAGAGATAAATATAGATGGTACATTCAAAAAATTTTTCGAAAATTTCTGCTTAGTTATTTTGGGTCTTAGTTTTGTGTGTGTGTGTGTGTGTGTATTAGATCGAAACAAAGGGAACTGATACATCATTGTCCAATTTCTGAGTCTTATAACTCATCCACTTCCTTTAGGAATAATATCTAAGACCTTCTGTTAACTCTTAAGACTAACTACACCAAACTTAAATAAGCCTTGTATTAGTCAGCTTGGGCTGCCATCACAAAATACCAGAGGCTGGGGCCTTAAACGACAGACATTTATTTTCTCACTGTTTGAAGTTGGAAGCCCAGGATGAAGGTGCCAGCAGCACTGGTTTCTGGGAGGCTGTTCTTCCCACCTAGGAGGTAGCCACTTTCTCCCTGCGCCGCACATGGCCTTTCCTCTGAGTGCTCGTGGGGAGAGGGCTTGCTGGTGTCTCTTCCTCGTCTTATAAAGACACCCATCCTATCAGATTAGGGCCCTCCTCTTATGACCTCATTTAGCCTTAATTACCGTGTTTGTTTGCTTGTTTGTTTGTTTTGGGACAGAATCTCACTCTGTTGCTCATACTGGAGTGAAATGGGCAATCTCTGCTCACTGCAGCCACCACCTCCTGGGTTCAAGCGATTCTTGTGCCTCAGCCTCCTGAGTGGCTGGGATTAAAGGTGTATGCCACCACACCTGACTAATTTTTGTATTTTTAGTAGAGATGGGGTTTTGCCATGTTGGCCAGGCTGGTCTCGAACTCCCAACCTCAGATGATCCACTCGCCTTGGCCTCCCAAAGTGCTGGGATTACAGGTGTGAGCCACCATAGCTGGCCCCTTAATTACCTTTCTAAAGGCCCTATCTCTAAATATAGTCACATGGTCGGGGCTTCATTGTATGAATCTGGGGAATTCACAATTCAGTCCACACACTCCCTCAAACAAATCCCTTAGCAGCAGGCTCACCATTCTCTTTGCCTGGCAGAGCTGCTGGGTTTAGCCTGGGTCCCCTGCTTCGTGTTCATTCTGTTCATCTGCAGGATGACAGGGGACAGTCTGGGTGTTCGAGTGGGTGTCATTACATGTGAGCAGCTCCTCCAGACAAGCCTATTAGGTCCCTCTCAGGAACCCCCAGGCAGCCAACCCTGGCAATGGAACCACAGCGGCCGGTGCCCCAAGCCCGTCAGGACACCCAGTCACAGGAAAAGGCTGCAGTCACCAGGAATTTATCAAGTAACACAGGGCAGGCTTGCCCACGCCTCAACCTCTCTCTCTCCCTCTACACAAGTCTACAGTTCTCCTCTAACTGCATCCCTTTCCTGGCCATCCTGATCTCCCTGCCCTCTGCCCACTGCACCTCTGTAACCCAGGAGGCACTGCAGCCTAGCAGTGGTTCCAAAATTAGCTGCACACTAGGATCACCTGGGGAGCTTTCAAAAGTCCCAACGTAGTCCCATAGGGATTAAATCAGGATGATTTAATCAGACATCCTGACTACATGTCTGATGGGTGGGAGGCAGACATTAGTACTTTGACTGATGAATTAGGTTTTGAATCCAGGCTTCATCACTCATTAGCTGTGTAGCCTTGGTCAAGTTACTGAAGCCAAAATGGAGATAATAGTAGCAGTAGCACCTGTCTCATAAGATTGTGGCAAATATGAAATGAGCTAATACCATGAGGAGCCTTAAACAGGGCCTGCTGTGTAAACTATGTGCGTCCACCAGGTGTGCCCCAAAGGAAACCAGCACCTTACAGAGGAATGACCATGCAGGAGAATCCATGTACTAACTCCCCTAAGTGTGAAAGGGCAAAGAATGAGCTGACATCAAGTTCCTGCTTGGTGTAGAGCAGGCATCGTTGGATTTCGTCTGTACAGCAGTTCCTCAGCATTGAGATGATCAGTCATTGTGCAGAGGAATGAGGCTGAGAGACAAACTCAGGTGGATCTAGTGATGGAGCTGGGATTTATAACCAGGTCTTTCTCACTCCCAAACTCATGCCCTTTGTTATGACAAATGCTTTAGTTTACAAGAAAAAAAGGGAGAACATACTTTGCATAGTCTCAATGTCATTCACTAGGAAAAGTGCAATGAGCTGGTTTGTATGGTGCAGTTGTGGGGCTGGAACACATCAAACATCAGGAAATGCTTTCATTTGTTCAGAATAGGTAGGTGCTAATGAAGTCATGGAAACTAACATTAAGATGAATATAGCCTCACTGCTAACATTTTTTGTAAAAGTTTAACTAGGTGGGAAAGTTTCTATATTTTGGGTTCAATATCAGCCTATGTTTGCTAGCTATGTGACCATGGCCAATTAATCTCCCTGTGACTCAGTTTCCTCGCCTGTCAATTGGAGATAATACTAGAAACTCCCTGATAGAGTTATGAGGCTTAAATGAGCTTAATGGGCCCACCCCTCAAGGCAGCACCTGACACATGATATGTCCTCACTCAATATTGTCGTTACTACCATTTAGGGAATGCAAATCAGTCTTCCAAACTCCAAAATTTCAAGTGGCTATTCCAAATTAGATGGAAGAGTGCTAAGTGACTACCAGAAATGCCACTAGATTTTAATAATTTCTTTTTAATATCAATAACTCCAACCCCCATTCACACTACTCCTTCCAAGTAAACATTCCACACCCCTTCCCCAGCCTGTGCCCCCTTCTGCAGTGAGGGCCTGGACCCTGCTCAAAGAAACGTGATTCAGGCCTTCCTGTAGGGATCCGAGAGTGAGGCAGATGGTTGCCTGCACAGACAGCTTGGATGGGATATTATCTGCAGGCAAGGGTCAAGGTTAGCCAAGCAGGTCACTGAGCTCTCCTCCTGCTCCTCCTCCCTGGAAGAGCACAGGCAACTTGACAGTCCCCTTGCCCAGCCTTTAGCCAGGCTCCTCTGAACGCTCTTCTCAGCAAGGCCTCAACCTTTGCACTTCTATGCTCATCTCTGTATCGCCTGATTTTAGCAAAAAGCCTAAGTCAGTGTAGCCAGAATGCCCCACCTCAGTATCTGATCACCTTGCTATCTGATCAGATGTGTCCTTCCCACCATCCCCCAGGTGACATCTGATCACACTGGCCTCTCTTCTGCAAGAATCCTGTTAAGTTGGTTTAGCCAGAAGCCCCTTGCCGCTGATGTCTCCTCTTAATAATTTTCCATCCTCTGGTGTCCCCCTGCTCCTTGGCTATGAATCCCCACTTGTCTATGCTATACTCAGAATTGAGCCTGGTTTTATATGGAGGTCTGGTTTCCCTCAGTATACAAGAGTTTGTCAAGAATCTGTTTTTACCACTTTACTGTCCAGCTCTGTGCCACACACATGGGAGCACATGGGCACACACAAACACACACACATGTGAGTACAGCCCCTTGGCTCTCCACCCCACACATCTCTGGCTGCTCTCCTCAGCAGCTCCTCACAGGTGGGCTGTGGAGCTCCCCGGTCAGGGACATGGAAACAGCCCCTGGTCCCCAGCTAGAAACAGTTATGACCCTTTTACATCAGTGACCAGAAATAGCACCAACCGCAGTCCACTGTGGCCATGTCGGGCTTGGGAGGCTCGGCCACCAGCCTCTGGATCTGGGCCAGCGTGCCGCAGGCTTCCTCCATCTCTCGCCAAACGAGAAACACGTCCTCTCTGACACCGGCTCCTGGAAGGGGAGACACACTGTGAGCGGCCGGCTGAGATAGGCTCGGGAATGTGGCAGCCCGCCTAGCGGCCCTGACACATTGTAACCAAGTTTCTGGAACATTTCTACTTCCCCCACTAATCTCTTTCTGAGAATCAGAACTGAAATCTCCAAGGAAGTGATATCATCTCAAGAAATCATAAATGCAGACTTTAGGATGCAATAAATCCTTCTGAAGTAAATGTTTGTAGCAGCCAGAATATTTAAAATGAATTATTGATAATACCCAAATAAGACAGGAATACAAACATTCAAAAGCACCTCATACAAGCCAGGGTCACCGCTGCGAGGAAGGGAAATGCAATGGCATGTGAAAGCAGCAACCCCCAATCCTTTTGCATGTGGCCAAGATGTCCTGCTTCTTTGAAACCACAAGTACATGTTTCCCCCAATATAATAATGATTGTTTGGTCTCCTTGTCTGGACCTCTGTTGTCTCAGTTAAGGGTTAGGTTTGACTGTATAACATTTTTTTTTAAATGATGTGGCATCATTAATTTAGATATTTATGTCTTTCAATCAATCCAAGTTCATACCAAGGAGAGTGGTTTAGGGCTGGGATAGAGGCTCTGCCTTCATTGAGACAGATGAGCGGTTTCCAGAGGTTGGGGCAGGTGCAGGGTGGGGGGTAAAGGATATGTACTCCATGGTGTGTTGTGTGGAGGTGCATGATGAGGGGTTCTCTCCTGCTGCCTTAACTATATCAAAATCAAGGCCCTGGCTATGCTGTGGTACTATGATATTATGGGGGAAACTGGGTAAAGAACAGATGGGCAGGCTGGGCATGGTGGGCTCACGCCTGTAATCCCAACATTTTGGGAGGCTGAGGCGGGCAGATCACTGGAGGTCAGGAGTTTGAGACCAGCCTAGCCAACATGGTGAAACCCCAGCTCTACTAAAAATACAAAAATGAACCAGACGGTGGTGGCAGGCACCTGTAATCCTACCTACGTGGGAGGTTGAGGCAGGAGAATCACTTGAACCCGGGAGGCGGAGGTTGCAGTGAGCTGAGATTGCACCACTGCACTCCAGCCTGGGCGACAGAGTGAGACTCTGTCTCAGAAAAAAGAAAAAAAAAAAGTATAGATGGGCATCTCTATATCACTTACTACCACTGCATGTGAATCTACAATTATCTCAAAATAAAAAGGTTCATTTTTAAAATCTTGAAAACAGATCTAGGCTCTTTCTAACCTGCTACTCAGTCATCTCAGCACAGCCTTCTGTCCTCGGCCACCTTATGATTCAACATGGTGTCCTCCGTGCCAAGCAGCATGTCCAGATGACAGTCCTGAGCAGGAGGGCCAGTGAGGATGCAGAAGCACACCCCCCGACTAAGTCAGTTCCCTTAAAGCGCCCTGCCCAGAAGTCCCACCCCACAGCTCCATTACTTAGCCACAGCCAAAATGGCATCACATGACCCCGTCTGTTAACAAGGGAAACTGGGAAATGCTTTTAGGCGGAGTACACTGCAGCCCTGAGTAAAATCAGGGCTATAGCCTAAGGAACAAGAGAGTGAATTTGGATGGCAACTGGCAGTCCCTGCCCCTTGGCTGAGACATGTTCTGCCACCAAATGACCCAGAAGCCCCTTCCTCCCATTTCCCAAATCTGTGTGATAATTCATGGACGCCCAAGATCCCACAACCACAGACGATGAGAGACCACCCTCCGGTCCTCAGGGCACCCCAGGAGATTCATCTACCCAGGGCCAAAGGACTGGTCCTGAGCCATCAAGGCAGACTAGGGCAGACCAAAGTTGATGTTTCTGAATTTTAAAATATAGTCAAGAAGGGCAGAGCAGAAAAAAAGGGACATCAAAGTTCTAGCCTCTTGAAGTGGCCAAATCAAGTGAGGGTATTAATAACTGTGTTCCTAAAGGTGCACGTGATAAGCTCTGACAGAGATGGATGGCCACCATGGCTCTGTGGCCATCAATAGCCCGGGGAATGAAATGTGATCTGTACTGAGTTCCATGTTGAAACTCCAAAAATAACGCATGCTGCTACCAAATGTGAATGTTAAGCCCACAGGCCCTCTGACCGCTGTAAAATCGAGACAGATTGCCAGCTGCTTGCTTCAGCCTGGAGGTGTTAAGGAGCAGGATTCTCTTCAAAGTTTCAAATGAGTCAAAGCTTTCCTCTAGACTTGTCAATGACATCTTAAGAGGGAGTACACCACAGGGCAGTGTCAAAGGAGAAAGTTCCAAGGAAACCCAGTTGGCCCTGGGCCATCCAGGGACAGGGAAATATGTCTCTGGGACAGCAGTGACCCGGACGTGTTCCCTGTGCAGGCGGTCTCTAGGATTATCATTACTCCAGTCTAATGATCATGATGAGGCAGCTACAGACTGCTACGTTGGTGATCAGAGAGCAACATAAATCCATCTGATTTGCTTTGCTAAAAAAGAAAAAAAACTGAGAAAGAAAGCTACATGGCAGTAAAAGCAACATTAGAATGCACAGGTTTTATTTCAAGTTATTCCTCACGCAGTGAGAAAGCACTGCCAGTTTTATCAAGGTCATTTTTAATGACTTAGCTGGGGAATCAGACAGCCACAGTCAAGGGACAGAATCCCACTGGAGATGGAAGAGAATGGGGGCACAACCCCACTGTTCAGACCTTCATGAATTTGAAATTCTCCAGGCTACACCAGGGAGGAGATAAAAGAACACTAGGTCGTATGCATCTTTTTTTTTTTTTTTTTTTTGAGATGGAGTGTTGCTTTGTTGCCCAGGCTGGAGAGCAGTGGCATGATCTAGGCTCACTGCAACTTCCGCCTCTCAGGTTCAAGCAATTCTTGGGCCTCAGCCTCCCAAGCAGCTGGGATTACAGGCACACACCACCACACCTGGCTAATTTTTGTATTTTTTTTAGTAGAGATGAGGTTTCACCACGTTGGCCAGGCTGGTCTTGAACTCCTGACCTCAGGTGATCTGCTCACTTCAGTCTCCCAAGTGCTGGGATTACAGATGTGAGTCACCACCGTGCCCAACGAAAGCTGTATGTCGCTTAACTGTCAAGGTGGAAGCCAACCAAGGCCTGCCTGACAACAGAAGCTGGATACAGTTCCTCATGGATACGTTCAGGAGACCTAACGGATTCTCCAACCAGAACGCCTGCCTGCCCAATCCCCTTATGCAATAACTGCTGCACTCCCAGACACCTGGTAACAATCTGAAAGCTGGGTGTGGTGGCTCATGCCTGTAATCCCAGCACTTTGGGAGGCCAAGGCAGGCAGATCACCTGAGGTCAGGTGTTCAAGACCAGCCAGGCTAACAGTAAAACCCCATCTCTACTAAAAATACAAAAATTAGCTGGGTGTGGTGGTGGGCACTTGTAATCCCAGCCACTCAGGAAGCTGAGGCAGAAGAACTGCTTGAACCCAGTAGGCAGAAGTTGCAGTGAGCCGAGATCATGCCATTGCATTCCAGCCTGGGCAACAGAGAAAGACTCCATCTCAAAACAAAACAAAAAAAACAGAACGCAACAGTTTGAAGGCTCGTGTTAAAATGCTAACATACCCAGCAGCAATGTTACAGTCAGCTGCTGTTTTTCATTAGCCCCTGGTATTGGCTTCTCAGACTGGTTAGTTCGACAAATAAAATAAGACTTAGGACAGGAAGTTTTGACGCCAAGGAGAAAAGTCCACAGATTACCTGCTGCCAAACGCCACTTCCCCGTCCAGTCTTCTACATCTCACTTACAGGATAAAACCTGGTTGCCAGGTCTAGTTCATTAATACAGTCAGTTGGCAAATATGTGTTGTGCACCTCCTCTGCAGTGGGTGGACCCTGTCTGTGCTGGGGCTGCAGTGACGAGGGCCCCACTCCCTGTGCTAATGTTGAGCTCAGGGTTCAAGGCTCCAATGACACTCCTCTAACACTCTGCCACCATGAACCTGGTCAGAGCACTGTCCTCCCAGCCCTGTCCCTGTATCAGAGGACTGAGCCCTCCACTGCACTCACCCCAACCCAGCCTTCACTGAAGGCGTAGTCTTGACTCCACCACCCTAGGAAATGGTGAGCTACTTCCTGCTCCCCCTTCTCAGTCCTGTAGAATGAACCAGGGCACCACTGGTCTCCATCCTCTTGCTGCCAGGACACTCTTGGGCCACACCATTAGTGAACCTGCCTGTGTGTACAGTTCAGTTCCTAGCTGCCTGTCACTCAGCCTTCAATTCCAAAGAATACAAAGAACCAGGAGCTGGTGATGGTGACATCATTCTGTACATGACCTTGAACCCAGTCTAATTTAAGTCAGACTTCCACGAACACAATGCTTATTTTTAGTAGGTAGCTGCCTACAACACAGCCCAGTCGTCAGCAATGTGTCCCTGGCCTGCCAGCTGTCCTGGGCTGGAGTCTGCAGCTCTCTTGCGATGCTCAGGCACTTGCTGCGTGTGTGTGCAGGAGCTGACTTTGCCCACTGGATGGTAAACATCTTAAGTGTAGGGACGGTGTCTTTTCTTTCTTTGTATCCTTCACAGCACTCAGCCCACATTCTAGTGTTTTCTACAAGAATGTCTATCCTTCCTTTTTATTTTTCCTTATTGCACAGAAACAGTCTGGAGCACCCAATACCTTCTTTCCTCATGATTACAAGAAACTCTTTGGAGGGGTATGCAACAGACTCAGATCATCTGAGCACATGGCTATGCTCAAGGTATTCCAGACATGCCTTAAAGCACAAAGTCATTTCCTTCTAGGCTCATGCCACAGTAAGGCAACACTCCCCTCCAGGTATCTGAAATACTATCTTTTCCAGGACAGCAGGAGAAAAGCAATTAGAAAGACAGGCAGGTGCAGTGCTGATCCAAGGTGCAACTCAACGTTGCCCTGGGAGAGGACAGTCCAGAAACAAAACCACCTTGGGGACCCCTGAGTCCCAGACCATCCCCTCAGTCCCACTGCGGCTCATTGTTTGTGGCCCTGCCCAACCCCCAAACTCCTATTCAGTCATGCAGATTTGAAAGATCTGAATATAACTACAAAAAGGCAGTATTTTCAAAAAAAAGTAGCACATATTTCTATTTTCAGAAAGCAATATACCATTAAAAATATAACACACTCTGAGGTGCTAAACATTCCCAGAGACCTAAAATTACCATGAGAATCTGGTTAAAGGGCCACATTGCATCCATAATGGGAATGAAAGCAGTAAAACCCATGGTTTTTGTTGTAATGAAGATATTCCCAGTTATTTCTATTAAATTATATGTTAGGATGTTTTGCTGTCGAGAGGTAATTAAACAGCTGTGGGTTTGATCCGGCCTCACTGCCCTAACCACAAAGGCACAGTGTGGGGTGGCTCTCAGCGCCACCTATGGAAATTAACCATTAATTAATTGAGAGTGAATATAGAGTCATTTCTCCATCTGGATAACAATCTAATGTTTTCTTGGGGCAATAAATAGATATGTTTCACAAGAACCACTATGTTATCTTAGAAGCAATTTCAGATATGAAGAATGAGCGACTTGAGCTACCATCTAATATGTGAGTGTGGCACCATCCCCTGAGCCCTCTCCTTCTTTTCCAAATGGCACACTATAAAATGCAAGTGTAATGCAGTCTAATTGTCCAAAATTCATTTCGAGAACCCAAAAATAAACCATCACCATTCTCCCCATGGTAAAGAGTAGGTGCTCCCCCAAGAAAAATGACCTCACACTCTAGGGTGCTACTAGGCTAGTAGCCCATAAAGACCCAGGCAAGGAGACAGAGAAACAGTATCTAAGGAATGGACGCAAAGATGCTCATCAACAAAGTTTACATCTATTCTACTTAGGATAAGTGACACCATTTATAAGACATCAACTCAAGGGTAAATGCTTTATGACATGTAAATTCAGGAGAACTTTATGAGTTTCCTTTAGAGCAAATTTACAAAAGATTTTTTTTCAGCTTTTCCATCCAAGAAAAGGCCTGAACTTCTTTCTGTTCTAAGGGATCTACAGTGCACAAATAGAACAGACAGTGGCAGGGCTGCTCCCTGATTTCCCATCAACCAGCTCTGAACCACAAAGAGCAGGGCTAGGACCATTGTCACTGGAAAGCAGACCCACACTGGTGTGTGCTCAGCCTCTGTCCTCAACAACAGCTCTGTCTTTGTGAGGATGGTTGCACAGATGGGCTACTGGATATCACTCACATAGACGGGTCTGCTCCCAGCTCTACCAGTCATTCAGGAATTAGCAAATTCTAGAAGGTTAATTATCTTCCTCAAACTCAGATGACACTGACTTAGAAACTAGAAAGCCAACACTTTAAAATATCCCCTTCTCAGTAGGACAGTCTACTCAGAGAATCATCATTCACTCATTTATTCAACAACACTCCATCAGTGCTGATTATATCCAGATACTGGAAATACAAAATGAACAGGAAACTATCCCAGCTCCGAGGAGGCCCTCACTCCAGTGCGATCTTCTTAGAGTGTGGTCCTCAGAACCTGTGGCAGACGCCCCGAAATGCTTGTCAGTGTAGATTAGGCCCCACCCCAGACTCATTCTGAGGATGGAACCCCAGGGAGCTATACTCTTAAAGGGTCCTCTTTTTTGCAACAAAAGTTCACAAAGCTTTAGTCTAAGACATGATACAGGTATGTAAATAAACTATCACTCTCCAAAATATTCTTGGAGAAAAACAAATTGGGTGATTTCCAGGAGCAATATTCTCAGACCTGGATGTCCCTATTTCTGCCCTACAGAAATGCTCACAAAACAAAGCAGCACTGCCTTTCTGATGCACAGGGCTGGGAACCCCCGACACCATCTTCTAATACCCATTCCAGGCCACCTCTCATTAATATCTTCATTGCATTCTACTGTTTCTAAGTGTCACTAATTTTAAATGTATGTTATAATGGCTGCTTCTTGCTGATATATGGAGGAGAAAGAGGGGGAAATGAAAATTTACTAGGTATCTACTATGTGCCAGCCACTGTGCTGAGCACTTAAACACATTACCACATTGACTCAAAACTGCGTGAGTTCAGATCATCATCCCCGTTTCACAGATGAGCACACCAAGGCTCAGAGAAATTTGTCCAAGACCACACAACTAATAAGTGGTGAGGTCAGGATTCAGCTTCAGGACTGTTAGTCTCCAAAACCTCCCACCGCCACACTGGAATACTGGCCTTGGGTATCCTGGAAAATTCTCATGATAAAAGATCTATGGGAGCAAACCCATCTGTTATGTGTTGGTCACTTTTAGTTTCCCTCAAGGGGCTTACAGACTTATCTCTTCCTAGGTCTGAAACCACCCAGTCTGCAATTCTAATGCAGGTGGTGACAGCAGCGGGGGGGGGGGAGGTGGTGAGCTGTGTCCCCTAGGTCAGGGACTCTGGGACATTCTGATAAGCAGTGACACACCTGCTGGCTCCACAGTGATCTGCCTGCATTGGACTCGGTCATCACCCACAGGGATGGCCTGCCAGCTTATCAAGGCTAAGAGCTCTCGCTGGGCTTCACTGGCTGCAAGTTTGTCTTCTTCATTAAACTGTGACTTTTTTGAGGACAGAACTATGTTTGTTTTTGTAACTACTCTCCTTGGTTTCTTCCCAACACCTGGTTGAGACTTCCAAACAGGCTATTCCTGAACATAAACTTCTTGAAGAGAGAGACCTCCTTTTTTCATCATTGTATCCCCAGAGTCCAGCACAGCACCCAACTTTGCAATAGTAAGTATGAATTGGATCTGTCACCCTGGAATCAGAGCCATCACCCTAAAATCAGAAATTCAAATGCAATCAGAAATCTATACTGGCTGTTTTCCCTGGCAATTCAATTTCATGTTTAAGAGTTTTGAGGGATTTCTCTCTGCCCCGTGTGTTAGGTGATGCAGGCTGCCCGGATCCACTTGATTATTTCAGCACAATTCTAAGGAGCTGATTGCACTGGCTGACCCAAGACCTGGGCTGAGCCCACCTCTTCCCAATGTCAAGAGGGCTACAGTGAACAAGACATAGTGCAACCAGGAGCCTAGAATAAAGCTAGATACTCTAGACATAAGCCCAAGATGGGAGTGGGAATACAGGGGCTCCCTGGGCTTAGGGGACTCTCCTTAGTTGGGAAAGGGAGATCTGCAAACACATCAGAAGAAAGTGTGCATTAAGGGAAAAGGGCAAGGGGCAGGTGCACAGTTCTTAAGCTAATTGGGATCCTGCAGTTATGGTGGGAAGGAGCAACCCCTAAACACAAAGCAGAAGCAAAAACTACATTCTGAGAATCTGGGGCTCCCGCTGACTGGGAACCTTGTATTTTATTCCTTTTGAATCTCCTCCTCCTCAACCCTAGTAAGTTTCTAAAGCACACAGGAGATTTTTAATAAATGCTTGTTAACTAACCAGAGGGCTGTCTCAGAGTAGCAGAAAGAAATCTTGCTGGGCGTAGTGGCTCACACCTGTAATCCCAGCACTTTGGGAGGCTGGTGGATGGATCACCTCAGGTCAGGAGTTTGAGACCAGCTTGGCCAACATAGTGAAGCCCTGTCTCTACTAAAAATACAAACATTAGCAAGGCATGGTGACAGGCACCTGTAATCACAGCTACTCCAGAGGCTGAGGCAGGAGAATTGCTTCAGCCCAGGAAGCAGAGCTTGCAGTGAGCTGATATAGCACCATTGAACTCCAGCCTGGGTGACAGAGAGAGACTGTCTCGAAAGAAAAAAGGAAGAAAAGAAATCTAAGGCAGCCCATTGTTAGAAGAGGCAGGACTTTGGAGGTAATTAAAGTCTCTCAGCCTTGTCAATTGCAATGTGGCAACAATTTTGGATGCACAGCTGCTCCAGCTCCATCTGCTGAATTCAACTGAATTTTAGCAAGAAGGAAGGAGACTTCTGAAAGAATCTCCTGCCACTAGTAAACCATAAACAAGCACAATCAGTGCTTCTAAATTAAATTGGAGATTAGAAACGAAGCAATGCCAGGCCTAAGCGATGGGCCAATACACTCTAAATATCTAATTAGAGATCACAGGTGTCTGCCAGAAATTGGACTTGGTTATTTTTTTCCCTTTAAGCATAGCAGCCTGAATGTATCCTTATGTAAATAAAATTTAGTTTCATAACATTTAGTCTTAGTTCATTCATTTTCTCCACCAAGACAAAAAAGCAGTTTCTGAAGGTAGAATCAACTAAATTTTTACAGCTATAATATTTTTGGGCTTAATAATACTGGTAGAGTATAGCAGCTGTTCTAAGGACATTTGCCAGGAGTACTGGACGCAAACAAAAATACTCTCAGAAAAACATTACCTTTTGCTATTTCCTAATACGTATTCTTTTGATTCATTTATTGCAGTCTTTCTCTTGTCCCATAAGCAAAATATGATGGTGAGCAGAGTGAGTGCTATCTGCTGGTTCTAATCAACGAGCAGGGGCTGGCCAGAGTGCTGTGCTGAGAGGAGATGAAGCCAGCTGAGTACAGGGTAGAGAAGCGAGCAATGATGGACTGATTAGTGATTTTTGCTATGGGTGGGATAGGCCTCGAAGTGAAAGGGTGAAAGGTACGCCACGTTGTTCAATACTGGTCTATTAAATTGTAAGAGGGTTCTGCGTTGTTGGTACTCTGGGTTGTATACATGAAACTACCTTAAAGTTAAAACTATGCACCAACCGTTTGCAATATGCCTCCTCTTCTCCCTTGTGTATAAAGTACATAGCTCTGGCTTGACATGACATCTTAGAGTTCTGACCATAGCTTTCAGCCTGGCTGCTCATCCCACCACCAGGCTCCTTGAATTTCCAAGTCTGAGAAGCCTGACATCACACCAGCTCAGAAAAGCCCACTGTCTGCTCCACTGCAGAGTCTAGATCCTGAGCTAGATGCATCCGTGCCAAAATTGTTTACTTTTTTTAGCCTGATGCCAGGACCTCAGGGAAGATGTTTGCTCTAATGTAATTCTACTAATCCATACTTATTATTTCAGTTTAATAAAATTTTCAAGGATAAAACAGGAAGAGAACCAAATAAAAGATGAAGCCTCCTCCAAACCCAAAAGATCAGAAGTCTTTTTCCTTGCTGAGAAGGAGTTCCCAAACCACTAAATAGACTCCCTCCTCCTGGGCCCACAGGACCTTCATGACCTAAAGAGCAGCTGCTCAGAAGATTAGGACTGTCCAACTTAAACACACAGCCCCTGGAAAGCTTAACCACCAGTTAAAGTTCCTTTCTCCAAACAGCAGCAAGCCCAGCCCACATCCGGGATAATCCATGCCTCCATGAAAGCTTCTGAGAATTGAAATTACCATGTCCAATTTATAAATATTCTTGCACCATTTACACTTCTTCCTGAGCTCAGTCTGTCAACAGAGAAGTAGGTGAATTTCACACCCAGAACTGGCCACATGGTATAACCCTACTTACCACTGAGTCAGATTCTAATTGTGGTAGAGGAAGAACAGGCACCCCTGATTTCCTCTAGAAAGGCCCCTGTGGCCTACTCCTAGGATCCACCATGACAAATGAATGCATTTCCCATAAGAACAAAATTTAACAGTACAGTATTCACTTCCTTGTTCCAAATTACAATTCATTCACCGTTATGCATGCAAATAAACTGGTTACTAACATGACCATTAGAAAAATGCTGTTTGTGACAGAGGCTGCCAAATCCGTTTGGATTATTTCACTTTCTAGAATCAATATCAACAATAAAAGCCCACTTGGAATGCCAAGAAGAAAAAAGGAAACTACCATTAATGGAATGTCAATTTTGTGCTAGACATTTCCATATGTGTCATATGCTTTAATTCTCCCAAAAACCGTACAAGGTGGATGTTATTATTCCCATTTTTATAAACAAGGAAACATAGTTCAGAAAGATTAGGTAACTTTCCCAAGGAGACACAAGTATTTAGTAGCAAAACTCAAATTTGAATCCAGGTCTGATCCCAATCAGATCTGATTCAAGTTCCAGCAAACAGTCTTCAAGCCAAAAAAGGAATTAGAAAAAAAGAAAAGATTGCAAGGCCGTCCATTACTGTTCATAAAATGTTCACTTTCCTCCCCATCTCTGTGTGAGTGGAGTAGACCTCCCCATCCACTGCTGCAGGGCATGATCATGTGACTGGCTCTAGCCACATGGCTGGCCTAGCTTGTGCTCATGCATTCACCACAATAAGAATATACCCTGGATTGCTGGGCATGGTGGCTCACGCCTATAATTCCAGCACCTTGGGAGGCTAAGGCAGGTGGATCACTGAAGGTCAGAGACCAGCCCAGCCAACATGATAAAACCCTGTCTCTACTAAAAATACAAAAATGAGCCAGGCATCATGGCAGGTGCCCATAATTCCAGCTACTCAGGAGGCTGAGGCAGGACAATTGCTTGAACCCAGGAGGCAGAGATTGCAGTGAGCCGAGATTGTGCCACTGCACTCCAGCCTGGGCAACAGAGCGAAACTCCATCTCAAACACACACACACACACACACACACACACACACACACACACATCCTGGATAGCACTAGTAATGGAGGACAAGTCCATTCTATGTTAATCAAACAGGTGACATGTAGACCTGTGATCAAGAAATAATGGCTAACATTTTTCCAAATTTGATGAAAACTATAAACCAAGAGGTATAAGAAGCTCAGCAAACCTCAAGTACAAGATGTATGCCATCGGGTGGAGAGAAGACTCAGTGGCATGTTTTGCTCTTGAAAAGGTGAGAAGCTTCAAAAGGCAAAAGGAAATAGGAGGGAGGAACCAGGGAGGATGCATGTCAGTCCTTCCTCAGCCTCCAGAGAGTCAGTGGCATCTGTTAAAATTACATCTACACACTGTCAGAGGATAGTGTGGAGAGGATCGAATTTTAGAATAGATAGTCTAGAATATAATTTTCTTCCAGGCTAAAGTGGGGAAACTAGACACCATGCAGGCAGGCAGAGGATCCCAGAGGGTGATGGGAATGGAAGGATATGCCTCCTGCTCTATAAATTCACAGAAATTGGGCAAAAGTGTCTTTAGACAGCACCAAGCCACAGAATCAAGGTTAGAGGCAATTTCACTTGATCCCTAGGGGGCAGGCACCGCCATCACATCTGATCCACCTCTGCACACGTGTTCAGAGGGCTCCTGGCTCAGCAGGTGCTATGAACCTGAGTCTGCTTCCTGTCCTCTGCCTTCATATTCTTTACAGTCGAAGAATGACCATGAACTCTTAAAGGGCAATATAAGAAAAATGTAAAATGTAACGCACTACCTAATGTACCCCCTGAGCAGCTCACATTGTCAGTGTCAAAATACTAGAAGAGCTTTCCATCAGCTGGAAAGAGCAGTTTTGGAAAAACAAACAACAGAAGAAACTTTGGGGAGAAATCCCTCCAATGAATTAATGTACCTATAGGAATCTAAAGCAAGCACAGAATAAATAACTTCACATAAGGATACTTCTATGTTTGCCTTTACAATGAAGCAAGAAACAAGATAAAATTGCTCTCAGACTACAACTACTTTTTCTCAGAAGAAACGTTGAATAAGAAACTATCTTAAAATATTAAGCCTAAATGTTGATAATTTATATATAACTAATTTATTTGCAGATACCATTACAATATATTTATCAAACCCATTATAAGAAATGAAGACTCCTACAAATATCTACTTACCAATGAGTATCAAACATCAAAAATAAATGAAATCAGAACTTAGCAATGTATCTATCTATTTATCTAGGCTTTATAATTTAGGTCAGAGCAGTCCAAAGTCCTTTGAAAACTTTCAAAAATAATTATAGCTTTTTAAATCTCCAATTGATAATGAGGTGGGAGAATAGGGTCTAGAGGCAGGGAACCTAAGGCCAATTCACAGTGACTTCCTAGAACTAAATCAAAAGGAAACAAAACCTGAGAAACAAAACAAAAACCTAAGAAACAAAAGGACCAGAGGTACTCCCTTTGCAAACCCTACCCACACACACACCCACACACCTTTTCTGCCTGGCAGATGGAAAATTGAAAGGGTATATAGGGTATAACCTTTGTAACTTCATGTCAGCCTCTGATTGGTGTCTTTCCGCAATCAGTCAGACTAATTGTAGGCCACTAGTTCATTTACATGGGGTATACACCAAGTGGTCAATGAAAAACCTCTAGAGGGTATTAAACTCCAGAAAATTCTGTAACTGGCCTTTTGAGGCCCTATGCTCAGGCAGCTCCCACCCTGTGGAAGGTACTTTCATTTTCAATAAATCTCTCCTTTTTTACTTAATTCTTTCCTTGCTTTGTTTGTGAGTTTTGTCCAATTCTTTCTTCAAATTGTCAAGGACCTGGAAGTCTCTCCACCAGTAATAATAATCTTATTGTTTCAAAATTATAAAGGCTTTAATACACCAAAAAGCAAAGCTGCAGTAAGTAAACCGTATCACTGGAGCTAACCAAATTATGTTAATAAACTGGAGAAGAGAGAAGAAAAGTGTATTTGGAGCAAAACCCCAAAAGCTTAGAATATCAATAAATACTATGAGAAAAATAGTGTGCCTTAAATAAGACAGCACGGAAACCAAGCATACATGTGCACTCGCCTTAGAAGAGTCAGTCCAAAGTGAAAGTTTATTTGGATAACATAAAGCCCATTCTTCACATCTACAATAGATATACAGAGCAGGTAACAAAATAAATTATGGTCAAAAGGTCATGACCAACCTCAGGCTAGAAAGAGAAAGAGTCCTGAAGCATAGCAGACGGTTCAGGAGCAAGCATCATATAGAAGAATATAATACATTGCAAAGGGTGGCACAGAGGTCAGTGGAGAAAGAGGGTGTGTGAGTGGTGTGAAGGCGGTTGATATGTATTTTAGGGAAAATCCATTTACACTCTCACATCACACCATACTTCAAAATAAATCTAGAAGTACCAAAAGAATTTTTGCTTTTGTTTTAAACTCAGGCCATAAAGAACCAAAAGAAGAAAAATACAGTTGCAAAGGAGCTATAGGGTTTATAGATTAGAGTTACTGTGCAAGTTTTATGGCTGCCTATAAAAAATAGCCAAAATGAAAAGGAACACAATGACCAACATAAATTATCCATATGTAATACACCAAAGACTGTTTACATGATGTGATAAGAAACACAAGAACCCCTGCAAGTAAAAGGGTAATAGACAAACAGGCAGTTTACAAAAGAAGTTAACAAATCCAAAAATGTTCGACTTTACTGCTGTTTAATACTTACTGACACTAATTTCTTCATCAAATAAATTCAGATGGAAACAATGAGATACTATTTTTATGCTAATTCAGGTTCTGTGAAGTGGGTGTGAATTGCACTGTCTTAAAATATATTTTTGGAAAGCAATTCAACATGAGAGATTACTCCATTGGTCAAACATTTTGATTCAGTATTTTCACTACTAGAAATCTATTTTTTAAATCTAAACTACAGAAGTAGTTTAGATTTTACACCACACAAAAGATAAGTGCAGTATGATCTCTAATAGTGAAAGAAAATTGAAATTACCCAAATGTCTAATAGCAATGATTGACAAATTTCTAATATATGACTTAATGAAGTATTTTATATTTTTAATGTCAACTACAAAAGTTTTATAGTAATGTGGGAAAATACTTGATTCTATATTAAGTAGAAATTCAATATTCAATTT
Source organism: Plecturocebus donacophilus (assembly GCA_004027715.1). Taxonomy (NCBI): domain Eukaryota; kingdom Metazoa; phylum Chordata; class Mammalia; order Primates; family Pitheciidae; genus Plecturocebus; species Plecturocebus donacophilus. The sequence continues at coordinate 26,239 of PVKP010010550.1, forward strand.
GTTCAATAATCTATTTATGCTTTAATTATTTTTTAAGTATATAGTGAGAAGACTGGTAGGAAATATCCAAAATATTCAACAGTGTAAATATCCGGATGGCAAGAATGTTTCTTTTCCTTTCTTCTCCATATTTTCCAAATTGTCTATATTATGTCTGGAGAGTGCAATATAGTCAGGTGCTCCTGATAGCCTGGGTTCAGACCCCCAGCCTCATACAAATTAGATAATATATGCATGCACCTAGCAACACTTCCCTGGTCCAATAATTGGAAATATCATGGTTTCTAATTAATTACATCAGGAGATGTACTCTGATGTAGTAGTAAGAGAACAAAACAAAGGATGAAAGTTAGTTTCTAATATTTATAAATTATATTCTCTTTTAAAACAACAGAATTGTATATCATATGTTCAAAAGTTATTTTGAAACTTGAGAAATTAAGAATAGAGGGGCTAAGTATTCAAATGATACTTAATCAATTTTATTTAAATGAGTGGCAACATAATGTATGCCACATAACCATAGGACCAAAAAAACGTGACTGACACTGTCCACTCCACACAGTCAATGAAGACGTCACAGTCCACATTTGCTCTTAGAGCCCACGCCTTCATACATTTTTGAACATTTATACTTAGCCTTTACTTCCAGGATGAACAAAGCTATATAAGTCAATATTGTTTCCCTTTTCTAGAAATCATGAGGGGAAAAAAGAATGGAAAAGAAAACACAAACACCTTTTTTTCTCCAAACTAGGAGACAAAAGTAACATACAGATAAGGGTTGTGGAGAACAGCTGAGATGGGGCAGAAGCAATGCAGAAGAAGGCACAGAGAATGTGTACCCAGAGTGGTCAAAAGGGCTGTGGCAGCTCTGAGGAAGTAGGGGGTACGTCACCTAGAGTCAAAGGAGAGCCTTGTTAGCAACGCTGGATACTGGAACCTCAATGACAAGTGCTAACAGCAAAATCTACCTACGTGGTTAAGAGAGGCAAAAGAAGTAGAGCTTCACAAAGCATCACCCAGAACAAACTTATATACAGGAACCACTGTGTCCCTGCAGCAGCGAAAAAGCAGAGAGCCCCTGAGTTGTGAAGCATGGATAGCTATCTTAGTCCCTTCCCTGCCTTTCTTCCCATAAGACATGCCTGCAGATAGCTTGTGTCCATTCCATGGTGATCAGTAAAAGAGAAGCTGGTACACAGCATCCAAACAAGGATACTATAAGAACCAAGGGGAGAACAGCAAAACTACCAAGTAATGAGGAACACTCACTAAAAATGTTACCAAGGAGTCTTTACAATTATGATCCAACATTTTTCAGTGAATTAAATATATAGATGAAGCCATCATCTCCATGAGGAAAGAACAGAAAGTAGAAATTCAAGAACTCAAAAATGAGATGGAAAGGCAACATGAAAAGATGAAATATATTTTTTTAAAAAATGAAAGAGCCAGGTACAGTGGTTCATACCTGTAATCCCAGCAGTTTGAGAGGCCAAAGTGGGAAGATTACTTGAGGCCAGGAGTTTGAGATCAGTCTGGAAAACATAGCGAGACCCCTCACACCCCAATATCTACAAAAATAAAAAATTACCTGGGCATAGTGGCATGTACCTATAGTCCCAGTGCTTTAGAAGGCTGAGGCAGGAAGATCCCTTGAGCCCAGGAGTTTAAGGTTGCAGTGATCTTTGATCACATCACTGCATTCCAGCCTAGGCCACAGAGTGGGAACTAGCCTCTTTAAAACAAACAAACAAACAAAAAACTCAGGAAAGAAGAAAAAATATCACAGCAGTTAAGATGAAATTGATGCAAGCTCAATGAAGAAAAGTACTATGGAACTCACTGTAAGGAACCACAGAAGGTGAACACGAGCAGAAATAAAGTGCTTAAAAATATCAGAGAGAAAATAATAGATGTAGAAGACTGTTAAAGGAGATACACCAGACACATAAAATGAGTCTCTGATGAAGAAAACTGGCATAATGCAGTGGTTATGAGAACAGTCTTGAGTTTGAATCCTGACTCTGCCACGTGCTATTAACAGTTATGTGAATTTGGACAATTCTCAACCATCTTCTGTTTTGGTTTCTCTATCACTAAAATGAAAATAATAATAGTACCTACTCCATGGAGGTGTGTTATAAGATTGAGTGAGCTGGAATTTGGCTGGAAGAGTGTCTGGCACATACAAAACAACATGTAATCTATTTGTTCAATTTAAAATAAGAGTAAAATGGAACAGGACAAATATTTAAAGATACAGTGCAAGGAATCTTGCCTAAAATAGAAGTATAGAGTATACAGATGGAAAGGGTACATTGTATGCCAGGGAAAATCAACCACAGCAGCCAGCATTGAGACAAATCCTAACACTTAATGGACTTTAAAGATCAAAAAAAAAAAAAAAATTGTGGACAACCAGACAAAAAGATAAAGTCACTTATAAAAGGAAAATTGAGCTGGCCTCAGATTTCTCCTCAGCCGCATGCATCGGAGAGGATGTGGGAGCACAGGCCTGAGCCACTCAGGGGAGGAAAGTGAGCCAAGGGCATCACCTTTCAATGTGTAAAGACTGCAGAAAAGGATATTCAAAAATTCTCTGGATAACCATGCGCGGTGGCTCATGCCTGTCTTCCCAGCACTTTGGGAGGCCGAGGAGGGTGGATCACTTGAGGTCAGGAGTTCATGACCAGCTTGGCCCCACATGGTGAAACTCTGTCTCTACTAAAATACAAAATTTAGCCAGCCATGGTGGCGGGCACATGTAATCCCAGCTACTGGGGAGACTGAGGCAAGAGAATCGCTTGAACCCAGGAGGTAGGAGGTAGAGGTTGCAGTGAGCCAAGATTGTGCCACTGTACTCCAGCCTGGGTGACAGAGGGAGACTCCCTCTCAAAACAAACAAACTCTACATACAATATATATACATATATATCATATATAGAGTTGATATAACTCAACGTATATATATTATCATTTTGATATATCCTCTATATTTGAAATTATTAATGTGATGATTTGTATGTTTTACACTAAGTCCTTAGAATCTAGTGCATATTTTACATTCACAGCACATCTCAATTTGGACTTGCTCCATTCCGAGTGGTCTATAGCCACATACGGCCAGTGGCTTCGGAATTGTACTCTAGAGCTGCATGCCTCACTCAAGAGCATGCCAACTCTTCATTTATCATTCTCCATCTATTCCTAAGGTGTTATTTTAGAACATCAAAAAACAAAGTAACTAATCAAGTTATCTCAGTGGTCTCCACCTCCACAGAAGAGCCATCTGTGTTAGTATTTAACATCATACCCCTTGCACTTATAGAAGGTCACATTTATACAATGGTTGGATCATATTCTGCGATGATAATCTGTTTTCCCCTCTTTATCTCCTCCTCCACACTCAAGCAAATACCAGGCTCATTGCAAATGTGCCCCCAGGGAGGCCTATGGCAGCTAGAAAGATGAAGCAGGATGCACAACATTCTGGCTTTTTTAAGCCTAAACCCCCAGGAGATGTATTAAGGTTTACAAAGCAAGTCGCTTTGAAGAAGCAGGAAGGAGCAAGGCTTTTTCTCAGATAAAAGAGAGCTTGCCTTTGGCTTAAGGGAGAACAGCAGACAGGCCCCAAGAGAAGACAGGAACTGGCCTCAGTACTTTGCAGCACCCTGGGCAGAAGGCTGCATGGGGAATCCAGGGAGGTGGGGCAGGGTCTAGAAAACACTTCCACATCCACAGCCCAGCACAGGAGCAGCAGAGAGCTGTTCCGCCTGAAGCGGCAGTCAGATAGGAACAACGGGTATTTATGCGGTGACTTCCAAACATATATCCAATGGCTAGACCCCACCTCTTGATGCATAAACACTGCCTAGGGACTCCAAACTGTGGGTAAAGCTCGGGATGGGGACAGGGACAGGGACTGAGCTTAATTTCCCACCCATCCAGAGGACAGAAGGAGACTGGAATAAAAAATTAAAACTGAATCCAAGAAATCAAATTAAGTAATTAGCCTTGTTTTGGTGACCAGAGATTCAAATCTGCCACTTAGGGGGCCTCACTTGGGTCTGCCAGGACCTCAGGCAGTGTCACCTACACAACCAGAGTACTGGAGCCAGTTCTTCTGGAGGGGACAGCTAAGACCATGACAGACTGGTGAGCAGAGAGGGGTGTGGCCTCCTGGAAGTGACTGCTGACTTGGAGAACACTGAGGTAAGATTAAGGTTCAAAGAGTATCACAGAATACTTTTAAGCCCTAGTCAGGTACAAAATGGCCAGCAAGAAGGCCACTGGAGTTTCCTTAAAAAATGAGTTTCCAGACCGAGGAGGGTGGATCACCTGAGGTCGTGAGTTCGAGGCCAGCCTGACCAACATGAAGAAACCCCACCTCTACTAAAAATACAAAATAAGCCAGGTGTGGTGGTGCATGCCTGTAATCCCAGCTACCTGGGAGGCTGAGGCAGGAGAATCGCTTGAACCTGGGAGGCGAAGGTTGCAATGAGCTGAGATCGTACCATTGCCTGGGCAGCAAGAGTGAAACTCTCTGTCTCAGGGGAAAAAAAAAAAAAAGATGAGTTTCCCTGACTCCCAAGAATGCCCAGTGATAGAGTTTGGACGTCTATCCACTCCAAATCTCATGTTGACATGTGATTCCCAATATTGGAGATCAGGCCTAGTGGAAGGTGTTTGGGTGATGGTGGCGGATCCCTCATGAATGACTTAGTGCCCTCCCTCTCTGTGGTAATGAGTTCCCATGAGATGTGATAGTTAAAAAAAGTCTGAGTCCTCCCGATTCTCACGCCCTCTCTTGCCACCTAATGTACTGGATCCCTATTTGCCTTCTACCATAATTGGAAGCTTCCTGAGGCTTTACCAGAAGCTGTACAGATGCTGGTGTCTTGCTTGCATAGCCTGCAGAATGCTGAGCCAAATAAATGTCTTTTCTTTATAAATTACCCAGCCTCAGGTATTCCTTTATGGCAGTGCAAAACAGACACATACACCCAATGATAGAGGGGCACAGAAGATGACTTTTCAGGCCTCTGTTTCCGATTCTGAAGCAAAAAGGTCTTCTTCAGCACCAGATGAAACTCTGCTGACCAGAGCAAATGAGAAGTGTCACCCCAGTCAATGGGCGGCTGCCATATTTAAAAGGCTTCTGGAAGCTAGGTACGTCTATAAGAGGAACGTCCAGCAGATTCCCTGAGAACCAAGTGCCGAGGCAAGGCGGCTCTGCTACTTGCCCATCAGGCCCAACTCTTAACCGGCCATTGGAGAGGGGGCCTGGGGCACACGCCACAAGACTGTGGACAGGGGAAACTTAAGCCCCAGGGCAAGAATGGAGAAAATGTTGCCCAGTCTTGGAGAGGGACCTTTTCCAAGGAAAATGCCTAGAGTCCAGGGAAGCTTTATATGCCTCTGTCTTATTTTGCTTATCGGTAAGATGAATATTACTATTTCATGGTAGACACAGGCCATGAAGAGAATCTACACTCATTAACAGAGAAGGGAAGATAAGCTGTGAGGAGCTGGGTGGCTCAGAGGAGCACCCAAAGGGAGCATTGCTCTGGTCCCATAATAATCTATGTTCCACTGGTTCCCCTTAACCTCTCCAGCAGACAGCCAAGCCCGTCATGAAGAAAGAAAGAGGCAGGGATGTCCTCATGCAGAGAAGTATGGGAGGGAAGGTGCAGCACCCACCTCCCCCACTCAGTGCCCCAGGAGTGGGAACAGAGACAGGGACCCAGCCAATTCTGGGCTGAAAGCCAAGGGGAAGGACAGCTACGAAGAAGAGAGGCTTAAAAGATGAGTGGCAGCATCTGCCAGACGAAATCTCCTGCACTCTGTAAATCCAAGCCAAAGATCCTGCTCTCCCCAAGGAGGGGAGACCATCTGAGACTGGTGGAACATTCCTGGATGGGCTGGATCAGTGCTGGGAGGAAGCAGAATCTCTAAGGCAGGCAGTCATCCCTGGAGATAAAAGGCGAGATGACCACCAAGTGCCCAAGTTCAGGCACCAAGCTTTTGGGGCCCTGGGATTCTGACCACTCAGCCGAGTAGCTGCTCCAAGGCCTGGGAGTCCAGTGCAGGTAAGCAATCTAGCCCCACCCTCACACAGATGAAAAGTTATTCCTTTCTAGAAATATCAAGATTTGCTTCAGGAGCTGCAGATGGTAGAGGCCATGTCATGAGATATTATGAGATCTGTCCCCCACCCCCACCTTCCCCCCACACACTTCCTTAGTCATCACTCTCTGCTTCCTGGGCTCAGGGGGCATATACAGCAGGGAAAAACAAGGATTCTGCACATTTTCTCCCAGTATATAAGATAGTGGGGGCGAGCTCATGAAAAAATATAGTAATGGAATTTTTAATGGATCTGTCCAGCCTACAGGAGTTTGTGAACAGAGATTCTTGCCTGCTCTGGTTTCTGGACCTTCCCAGATTACCATTAAAAGGTACTGTCCTGTCTATGGCTTGTACACTGCAGCAGATGCCTCAACAAGCAGCCTAAAAGTGCCAACAGGAGAGACTGGCCACGGAGGGCTTCCTAGAAAGGTAATGTTTACAAGGAAGGGAGCAGGGAAGCAAAGGAGCATCTTCCAGAAGTTACATGAGAGCAAGTGCACATGGCCCAAGAGAAGGCAGACAGTCAGACAGAGCTTGAAAATGAGGTGCAGCATGTGGAAGAGGGATGTGGATGGGGTTAGAAGGTGGGAGGGGCCTGCTGGGCAGGGCAACCTGGAGCCATGTTGCAGCCAGAGGCGAACGGGAACACTGCACCTCCCTCCCTACACACGTGATGTCATGGATTTGCAATGGGTAATTTTTTCCCAGAACGCTAAAGTAGTTGAAAAAATACTAGAAAATTAAAAAGCAGGAGCATTAAAATTTACATTAAGTATTTTATTTATATCAGAGCAGAATTTATTATTTATATTCCTAATCTTTATGGAAACAAATTCATCAATTAAAAAGTATGTTCTAAGTCTATTTATCTCATTTTCAATTCAGAGTTGTCAATTACAAGAAATGTGAGAAAGTAACTTTGAAAGTATGTGTGATGAATAAAAGCTTTAGCAAGAGATATAAATATACTCCCAAAATACTTAAATTTAAAATAATGTATTAATACACATATGTTTTAATTGTTCAATATTTTTTAACTTAATAACCTAGAAACAAGTTATCATTACAAATAATAAAAACATATATAGAGAGGCATACATTTCTCCTCTTGCCTCAGGCTCCAATATAGCCTCACAGAGTCTTGTTGGAGCCTGTCTTTATTTGAAATTGTGATATTTTCATCGTCATGGATTTTTGTGGCATTAATTTTGACTTTTTAAAATATGTAGTCAAAATTTCAACAAGCACATGAAAAGATGATAAAAATAATGAATCATTAGGGAAATGCAAATTAAAACTACAATGAGATATTGCCTCAGACCCATTAGGATGGCAACTATAAAAAATATAGAAAATAACAAGTGTTGGCCAGAATGTGGAAATTTTTGCACTGTTGGTAGGAATGTAAAATGGTACAGCCACTATGGAAAATAGTATGAAGGTTTCTGGAAAAAAATTAACAATAGAATCCCCATATATGATTCAGAAATTCCATTCTGAGTATATATCCAAAAGAATGAAAAGCAGAATCTCAAAGAGATATTTTGTACATCCATATTCATAACATTATTCACAACAGCCAAAAGGTAGAAGCATCCCAAGAGTCCATTGGTAGATAAATGGGTAAACAAGATGTGGTATATACACACAATGGAATATTATTCAGCCTCAAAAAGGAAGGAAATTCTGACACATATTACAACATAGATGAAGCTTGGGGACATTATGTGTAGTGAAATAAGCCAGTGGCAGAAGGACAAATACTGTATAATTGCACTTATTTATTAGATACTTAGAGTAGTCTATTCAGAAAGGAGACAGAAAGTAGAATGGGGAAACTGTTGGCTTAAGAGTGGTTAAGACAGTAAATTTATGTTATATAAAATTTGCTATAATTTTTAAAGAATATATTCTTTATCTTAACTGCAGGGTTTTTTGTATTGGTACAAAGCATGGGGTCATGGCAAGCCATACCACGAAAGCCAATTACCTGGAATCCAAAAAGTCAATAATAGCAGGAAATTCCTTCAGATTGCCAGGACAGTTCTCTAAGATATGCTTCTCCAACCCCTTACTTGAGAGTCTCTATTTTTTATACACTAGAGGGGAAAATAATCTAAGAAGTCACTTCCCCATCAAACAAGAGGGTGGCCTGAGGAAAGTGATGCTGGAAAATGCTAGAAACAGCTGATGTGGCAACGGAGAGAAACATGATCAGGAAGAAACCTGCCTTGGAGGCCCAGGTGAGGTGGGAAATCACACATTTTCCAAATCAAAACAGTCTGTCAAGTTTTCTGGGCAGTTTCTGAGTGGGAGAGGTAGGTATTGAAATATTGGCATTTCTGGGACATAGTGATGGACAGAGGAGACAAGGATTTTGTACTCTACCCCTAAATTCAGATGTGATCACTGAAATGGATTGAGAACTGCAATCCATGCTGAGCATTTTATTCTAAGAAAAATGTTTCTGTGTGTAATTTGCATGCTTCAAAGGGTTGATAAGACGGTAGTTGCTGAAAATGTATGCTATGCAGTTTGTATTTCCCTTTATAACTAAGTTGCCAAGGAATTCAAAGACCAAGACTAAACTTCATTTCCAGTAATTGGCCCACCTTCGGTTGCTAATAACATCTCACATTCTTTGCCCTGATTAAATCATTGTCCACTAGGCTTAATCTTGTAAATTACTTTCAATAGATATGACATACACCCTGAATTAATTTCTTCTTAGATTAACATCGATCTTGCCTATAAGTTGGCATTTTCTCGAATTCTGTGGAGATGTCCCCTTCATGAATGGAACAAAGGTGTCAGTTACCTGAAGTAGTGCCTCCAGTGAACTCTATGGGAACCTCTTCCCTCCTCTGCTTGGGCACCAAGAATTTGAATCTACAAAGTGTGTGTCAGGAACAGGCTTATGACTCATCCTCACTTTTATCTCTATGTGACAACCTAACCTTCTCCTGGGAGCCTGTGCAACACCATTACGTAAATCTTTCAAGCAGCTGTTGCTACAGCTTCTCTCTTATCCCCAAAGAGTAGCCTCTGCCTTATAATGAAGCTAGAAATCTGTTTGATAATTTAAAAAGAGGGAGAGTAGGGGTGGGCTTTCTTAGACTTCTAACGACCCACCAGGTCACTTCATCCAACAATTGAACAGGAGCTTTCTTTCCTTCTTTTTTTAGTGGGTTTATTCAGTCTTCAGCACTTTGCAGTTTCATCAGCTTAAAAGAAACTTACATCTCCTGGCTTTCTGAGTAACCACTGTTTTTCTGAATCACAGCCTATTTCCCGCTGATTTGGTGACCTCATTCTCTGTGCTCATTAAGTTCTCTGATCACACTCTTTGAATGAAAGAGGAGGTTCATTCTGCCTCCATAAAGGTTCCTGTGTGGACTCGGCCCTCACAAGGGGCAGGCCAGTCCCTCAAGCTGCATCCACAGGCCTTGCTTTCATCACAAGGCGGGCAGCAGAAACCCTTCTTGCCCCCCGACCCCAAGAACTGCAGGCACCCTCTCTGCAGCCTGCCAACAAATCCGCACAGCAGAACGGCTCTGCCTTGCCAAGAACTAACTCCAGCACTGACTTGCCCAGGACCACATCCCCAGAAGGTTCTCAAGTTAGTAAACACACATCACTTAGGCCATTTTCCTGGGTTTTAAACTTTTGCCTGGTTGCTAGGCTGACAAATCCACCCATAATATTCATTAACTATGCTCTTGCACCACATAAATAATAATAATATACAAAAATCATGGAGAGTCCCTCCCTTATACTTTACTTCCTAATGATCCACATCATCTGAGGCTACTCGGGACATAAGCTATGCCACTTGTTTTGAGTTCCAGGTACCTGGAGGGAGTTTTCCTTTCAGTTTCCTTGAATTCCAAGTCACCACATTGTCACCGTCCTTTGTGGAGAATGCAGGAAATTCTACACACTCTGTTCTCTCGGCAAATGCATGGAATCTGAAACATGAAGAGACGCCCGTCAGGAAGGTAGTACGCAGGTGTCCGTGCATGCCTGTTCCTTCTCCTGGGACTGAACGTGCTCTTCTGCGGCACTGGGCACCTTCATCTTCTTAGCCATGGTCACTTCTTCTCCCTGTACCTTGTCAATTCCACAAGTAGAAAACAGGGAGGCAGAATAGCACAGAGAATTGTGAATGATGTGGTATTTTTAACTGACAATTTACCCTTTCATTAGAGGATAAATTAGCTCTGTCTCTTGGTCCTGGGAAAATGACATTCTATGCTTATATTCTTTCTTTTGCTCCCAAGGTTCCATCATGTCAACACATCTTTAACAAGCCAGGGGTCTAATGAGGGGCCCGATTAGTACCCATCAGCTCTGTGGGTTCAGTGAGGACAGCTCATGACACAGATAGCATTGCCTAATTTGCCTGCTGCTGATGGGCATCAATCAACTTTAACTCAGCAAACGTGCGCTTCCCCAGGAGCCAAGCTTAAGCACAAATGAGCAGCATTTCTGTGTGGGCAAGTTTTTAGGGCCTGTCTTTTCAAAGCACGGTCCAAGGAGCAGCAAGTTAGGAATACACACTCCCAGGCCCCCGCCCAGCCCTGAAGAGTCCAAATATCCATTTAACAGGGTCCCTAGGGGGCTGACGGGCACATGAAAGTTTGCAAGCACTGATGTAGTGCCCAGGGTGATGGGCTAAGTCACACCCTCAAAGCTACTTAACTGGAATTCAGAAAGTCAATAAATAGCAGGATGTTTCTTTCAGGCGGGCAGAGGAAGTCACAAGTAATGCTCCTCCAGCCCTGCAGGAGTTCCACCTCTTCCTAGCACCACACACTCAACTCAGAGAAAGTCCCAAAGCACCGCTCAGGATGGAAATGGTGGGAGAAATCTAGAGGCCTCACCTCGGCTATGGAAAGCCTCCGTCTCTTCCTAAATGGTTTCAGGTGAGACTGGAATAATGACTTGAAGGCAATTAAAAAGTCAGCCTCATTCTGGTGGCCCTTCCTAAAGCCACTGGACTCTTAACCCAGTCATACCCAACTCCTGCGGGAGCTTCATCCAGAGCAGAAATGTCCAGCTCCCTTGCCCTGCAGGGCAAGATGGGCGAGGTTTGTCCCAGCAGGCAAGGCCTTTGGTGCCCAGGGCTTTCCACTCTCTAATCTGTTTTCTAGATTAGAAAAGAGAACAGGGCAGAAGTTTCTTCTGGTTGTTATAGTCTCGCTTGTGCAGAAGTAACTCACCATTTTGACAGGCTGTTTGAGCCTTAGAGCACGGCTCTGTACTTGGACTGGTGGTTCTACCCAGACGCAGCCTCTGGCACAGGGGAAGCCAGAGTCCATTGGAGGATCAGACCAGGCAGCCTCCTGCAACATGAGCCACTCAGGACACGCCACTTCCAGCTGGAGAATAACTGCCCTCCAGCTGGGGCCCCACAGCAAAAAGTCTATTAAGACCAACCTGAAGCCATGGAGCGTCCAGGCAGGGAGTGGAGCAGGAAGGAGCACTATTTGTGATGGGTTAGGCTTGCCTGCAAAAGGCCCAGAATGTGGACAGGAGGATACATCAATACCTCATCCTTATCTGCAAAACCCGGCTCCACACAGTGCCTGGCCTATCAGTAGTAGCTGAACCACAGCATCTCTCACAGAAAATTCTTCCCTGGGCTCTAGCATGCCCAGATCAGCTAATCAGAGAACCACAAGACAGGTGACTGGCCAGTTGCCTCTTCTCTTTCTACTAGAGAGGTTAGGGGAGGGAGCCCTCTTCTGTACTTAGGAGCCCAGGAGCCCAAAATGGAAGCAACATACCTGATGTTAAAAGATTTCAAAGTGCTGTAAGAGCAACCAGGGCAATGGTCCTCAGAGTCCCAAAGTCTTGTTAACAATGACAATTCCTAGCCCTCCTCAGACCCTGAACATTAGAATTTCTGGGGCTGTGGCTAAAAAATTTGCATTTCAATCAAGCTCTCTGGGCAGCTGTTAGGCAAAGTGATGGGAAGAATTCATATTAGTCTCTCTGACATGGAATGAGCTGGCAAGGTAAAGCCTGGCCTCTGTGTTATTAACAAGCGCCCCAGTGACTGTGATGAGCACCTACACTTAAGAAAAAGATACCATCTTACCCTGTTAGGAGGGCTATTATCAAAAAGAAAAAATAACAGATGCTGGTGAGGGGGCAGAAAAAGGGAAGTCTTAGAGATTGTTGGTGGGAATGTAGATTAGTACAGTCATTATAGGAAAGAGTATGGAGATTTCTCAAAAAATTAAAAATAGAACTAAAATACACTCCAACAATCCCACTACCAGGTATTTACCCAAAGAAAAGGAAGTAAGCATATCAAAGGGATATCTGCACCCTGTGTTTACTACAGCATTATTCACAACAGCCAAGATATGGAATCAACCTAAGTGTCCATCAAAGGGTGAATGGCTAAAGAAAGGTGGTATATACATAATAAATACTATTCAGCTACAAAAAGAAGGAAGTCCTGTCATTTGTAGCAACAGGGATGGAACTGGATGTCATTATATTACAGGAAATAAGCCAGGTATAAAAAGACAAATATCACGAGTTCTCACTCATGGGCAAGAGGTGGAAAAGTTGATCTCATGGAGATGAGAGTAGAATGACAGATACCAGTGGCTGGGAGAGGTGTGAGGATTGGGGGATAAAAACAGATTGGTTAATGGGTACAAACATACAGTGAGATAGAAGGAGTAGGTTGTAATGTTCCGATGGTAAAGTGGGGTGGCTATAGTTAACAACAGTGTATTTTATATTTCAAAATAGCCAGAAGAGGAGACTTAAGATATTCCCAACACATAGAAATGATAAATAAGGTGATGGGCACCCTAAATCCCAACTTGATCATTCCACATCCTATGCATGCAACAGAATATCACATGTTCCCTATAAATATGTACAAATATGTATCAATTTAAAAAATTTAAAGAACAAGTGCTCTGGGAAAAACTTGTACCCATTTCAAGGAGAACTTAGGAAGGATTTTATAATTCTTATAACCACAGAAGTAGCTGGTCTTTCTCTATGAGGGACCTAAACTTATCCACACACACAGACCCAGGGTGCAGGGACATATGTTTTAAAATGCAAGTTTTACTATTATTCATGTATTGTGAGGCCAACAGATAAGAAGCCTATTGCCATTGAAAAGAGTTTGTAACTCACAGTTCCACTACGGACTGAACTGTGCTCCCCCAACACCAAGCCAAAAAATGTGTATGTTGAAGCCCTAATTCCCAATGTGACTGTTTTGGTGATAGAACAGGAGGTAATAAAGGTTAAATGAGGTCACAGGGCGGGGCCCTGATTCCATAGGATGAGTGACTTTATAGGAAGAAGAGACATCAGTGAGTGCTCACACTCTCTCTCTATCTCCATTATGTGAGGACAGAGTGAGAAGGCAGCTGCCTACAAGGCAGGGCGAGAGCCCTCACCAGAAACTGAATTCGCCTTCACCTAGTACTTCCCAGCCTCTAGAACTGTAAGAAATAAATACTTGTTTAAGCCACCCAGCCTGTGGCAATTTGTTATGGCAGCCCAAGCTGACTAGCCCAGTTCCAGAAGAAGAGAGGGGCACAGCATGCCACACAGACCACACAGGGAAGCACCAGGTCAGCCGGGAGGCAGAGGGAGTGAGGGGAAAGGTAGGTGAGGGCCTTTAGTGTGGCTTCCAAGGTAAGGAAGAGGAGAGCATGAGTAAGCAGGCTTAGGATTGGCTCTTTGAATAATCTCCATGGGCTCTGAGGTGTAGGGGCTGTCCCGAGTTTCCTGGTGCATGACCCTGGAGTGATCAGGGTAGAGAACAGTGGTCCTAAGTGAGAGAGCCTGGACTGACAGTGTGGGCTCTGGTCGGTCGGTTTGCATATGAAAGTGCACCCTAGTGAGTAATTTGCTATCTCTAGGAATTGGCTAGCCTTGGGAGGGACAGGGTCTCCTAGGCCAGCAAGGCCCCAGAGGTCAAAGCATCAGAATTGCAGAAAATAGGCATGATTAATACAGGACGGAGATGAAAAGATGCAGAGAGACTAAAGACTAGACTGGAAAGAGGAGAACATAGCAACAGATTGTTTATAGCCACGAAGAATGCAAGACCCACTGTTGATCCTTTGTGAGCAGGCAACCTACTTGCTGTCACTCAAGAGCACATTTTCTGCCTACCTGCTGTGGGTCTTGGCACTCAGACCCTTTAGGAAAGCTATAGTGCCTTCTCCTCTGGCATTGAAGGATACTGTGTGGACCGGATACGGGATCTCCAAGACACTCTGGAGGAGAAGCTCCTTGGATTCTTCAGGAACATCCCCTACCACAAAGTAGTAAATGGATTCAACCTGCAAAACAGTGGTGCCAACAGTTTATCTCCTTACACGCCCTAGCCTGGTACTAAACTCATCAGTAATAAACTTTCTACAAAATGACCTCTTTAAAAAAAATGGGCAGAAAGAACAGCAGCCCTGCCCAGGGTTTTGTGAGGACCTCAGGGCCAGTCAGGAAGTGAGATATTTGAGGCTTGGTGCCAAGAGTTCTCTCAGCAGTGGCTATTGTCTTGGGTACCGCATGAGAAGAATATGGAGATCTGGAGAATTTCTTCTGGCCCACAAATATATCGCACAGGTTCGGAGTGGTTATTTTCAAGTCAAGCAATGAAGGAAGCACTGGCACAGCCACTGCAGGCAGGAAGCTCAGCTGCCATTTCCGTGGCAGTGCCAGAATCCTACAATGCAAACTCATGTGTCCTCTGTCTGAGGCAGAAAATGGAAGGGATGGCACATCGCCAGCTGGCTCCAACTCTGGGCTCACCTCAGCAGGGACTCGCACACCCGGGGCTGGGGTGAGACTGTCCTGACTGTGCACGGCTGGTCAGAAGCCAGGTCCGCCTGCAGTGCTCTGCCTCTCGCCACCAAACCAGGCCATGAGAAGACCGGAAGAATAAGCAACCCCTGTGTCAGGACACACACACACACACACACACACACACACACACACAGAGCTTAAACCAGTGATTCTGGGAGGTGCACTTCTCTGGAGTTGTCTCCTAACTGGGGGAGACAGTTAGGAGACACCTCCCAGAGAAGTGCTACCTGCTGAACTGAGAGATCGAGAACCCATTCCCGGGCCCTGCGACAGCCACCCCTCCTGCCCTGCTGCAGCCCTGTGACCCTCAATCCTCCCAGGACGGTGCTTTCGCAGTGCTCCCTGCCCCTGCCACCCAGGAGCTCCGTCACTTCAGGGGAGGGACCTAACTTCACTGTCTTCCCTTGTAAAAAGGGAGATATTGCAGTTTATTCTTCATGATGGAGTTGAAACAGGATGACTTACACCTATGTGTGGATTTCCATACATCTTAGGAAGTGAAACGTCCAAGGAGAGCCAGGAATCCATATCCTCTCCACCTGCCCTAAAATGTGTGTGTCCTATGGAAGAAACCCCAGCAAATGCACTGTGGTAGAGGATAAACAGATGTCACCATCCCTTTAGGATTCACAGCCCTCTCCTTGCTCTAAGCCCAAATCCCGGTGAGCTGAACATAGTCAACAAATGGCCTCACTTCTGCGTCTATCCCAGGCCTTAAACTCACCTGGCCAAGGGTGGGAGAGCCCTCGTGGTTGATTTCTAGTTGGTTAGGGTGCTCTGCCTGCAGCAGATGGACTGACTGTGTATCAAGGAGGCGGAAGGGGTGAGGGTGGGAGGCAGCGGGCGGGGCCCAGACTGGGACTTAAGAGAAGGACAGAGTGGAAGCTAATATCAGGCTACTTGAAAAACACCCCTCCGCCAGTGAGGCACAGAAAGCCCTGGTCCTCTCGCAGGCCGCTTTCTCTCAGGCCTTTCAACACCAACTCCTTAATTCTAAAAAGTGCTTATCGAGTGGTAAAAGACTGAGGAATATTGTAAATTTCTTCAAGTCAGAAAACTGGGAGTAAGAAATACCTTGAAAGAAGGTAGAAATCATCTTCTCCAGATTCCTTATGGACAGCCAATACTGCTCTGCCAGCAGATGCATTGTTTCACTCTTTTCCTGGTCTTACGCATGACCTCGTGTGAGACGCATTTAAAAGGCTTCCACTTAGCAGCCCTATTATTTATCCGAGTTTTCCAGCTGCATCAGTGCCCAAGTTTAGCATGGGGACAGGCTCATCCTGTTGTATAGATCTAAATGACACATGGCCTGAGACAGAGGAGCAGAGTATTTTCTAGGGTTTGTTAGATGAAGAGGGGGGTGAGGACATACATCTCGAGGTGGTCTGTCAGCCACTCCTGACACTGCACATGTCCACTGCATGTCATGTAAACTCAGATTCTTTGCTCTGACAATAATCCAAAAACCTGAAGTTCTTGTTCAGAAATGTTTTTCCCTCAAGATATCATCAAACCAAAAATTGCTGTAGCCAACAGTGAGTCAGGATTTCCTTTCTCTTCGTTATTCACTATTCATTAAGTTCATTACTCAGCTTCTTAATCGCATGCATTTTCAGTCAACTCTCTGTGCTACAGATTTCCTGGGACATGCTTTACATGGAGACCACCTATCTGCCCCCACCACTCTCCTGCACACAGTCTTTCTGCCTCTCCTTTCTGCTCACGTGATGACACTTAGAAAAACTGAAAGGATAAATATGCTACCTATTACTGTCTGCCATCAAACTGGCAAAATGCCTCTTAAAGCAAAATGGCTTTAGGACTGCTGGCTATTTGAGATGATAAACTAAAATGAATTATTTTACTCAATACAACAGTCCTGTGGAGCATGAATTATTACCATCCCCAGTATACAGATGAAGAAACTGAGGCTTGCAAAGGAAAACTGAGTTGGCCTTGGACCTGTGCTCTCATCCCCTAGGCTTCCAGGCATAAAAATCTTCACTCTTCAAAGAACAAAAAGAAAGTCAATCAGAACAGCAGTGAAAGATCCAGCAAAATTCTGTCTTGTTCTGCGTACAACTTTGAACACTACATTTCTGGCCAACTCCAGACCTTGGATCTGACCTCCGAAATCCCCCTGTACCTGTGGGAGCCCTCTGCTGTCTCAGCCCATTTGATCTTTTGATTCCCTCCATGGTGGTGACTATCCCCATGGTATGGATCTAGTTCACCTCTCAGATCCCTCCTAAGACCCTTCACCACCTCTGATTTTCTGGCCTCTCAGGTTTCAGGGTCTCTGTCCCCACCTGCCATCCCCACCAGGGTCCTATAAGACTCACCATATTCACCTGTTCAGTCCCACACTGACCATCTCCTTTCAATTCACAAAACTCAAATCTATGCCATAGTTTGGAAATGGGACTCACATCTTCCTCTCAAACATAAGAATATCAAAATTATTTCCTTTCCAACCCTTCACTGTTCAGCAAACATTTATAGAGCCCTTGTTAGGCATCAGAGACACAAAAACAAAAAGATCTGATGCCTGCCTCAACCACTACAAGGAAATAAATGAACTGCCAGGGTCATGGATTAATGTGGCCAGGCCTTTGGCTTTCAGTCCAGCAGTGAAGGTTCTTTATGAAATCATGTGGGTGTGTCTTTAATCCACTCACTTGGTCTCCCAGGAAATGTGATTAAAAGAAACCAAAACTAAACAGATATGTGCCAGCAGGTGGATGGAAGAGAAGAACAGAATCAGAAATGCAGGTGTCTTCTGGGTAGGTGGCTTTGTCCTGGCAGAGACACAAAGCCCCTGAGTCTTCTTAGGCAGCTTAGAACCAGGGCTCTGGGTAAATAGCCTTCCCTTTCGTCCTGTACACCACCCTTCTTCATAGGGCCTGGGAAGCTACCAACTTCTAAAGATGCATGTCCTGGACCAGGGCTACTGAAGAGCAAAAACTCTGTGCTGGTCCACACACCTGGTCTCTGAGGATGTCAACCCCCTCAACCAGCAAACATGTCCCCAGGACGCCACGTACTGCCCACCCCATGAGCCAGGTTCCTTTTCATGGGATGTAACAGTAATTCATCTATCAATAGTACTGTTCGAGTGCTATGAGTAGAGCCAGGATTTCAAGACTTCCCACTCTGCATGGGCTCTTCTTAGACCTCAGGGTCCCACTCTGTTTCCTTGCCTCCTGCCTTCCTGGCCCACCATGGTTACAAAACCTGTGCCTGGAGGGGGCCGGGAGCCTCTCTGGGCATCCTTCTTCTCCATGACCAAGCACGTAGTTCAGCCCTACTCCTCATGTGGACTTAGTACAGGGACCAGACTTGCATGTTCATTTGTGGGTACAAGACAACACTCACTCTCTTGGCTGCTCTCAGCACCTGCTCATGAAGGGAGACGCTAAGCTGCAGCAGGCTATGATCAGCAGGAACAGTCTGGGCGTTTATGTTTGCTGTTCAAAACATTCCTTAAGCCTTCCATCTTTTCTGTTCAGAGCAAACTGCAGCTATCTGGATGAATTCGGAACTCACTGGGGTGGCCATGACAGGCATGGAGCAGAGAAGCAGGACTTATGGGAACCTACCTCTCCCTGCCCCGCCACACACACATGTTTTTTAACTAATCATAAAACAGGGCACAGCATTTTTATACACAAGGCAGTTGCATTTACTAGAATTTTCCTTGAGTCCATCCCCAGATTGAGGCTATGGGCAGAGGGGCACAGCAGTCTGTGTAGGCCTGGCATGTGCTGTTCTCCACAGCCTCTTCTCAAAAGCTTTCAGGCTGCATTTGATGATCAGTGCCTGGAAGCTTCTTTCTTGGTTCCCCTTCTTCTGTAGGACTTCCCTGGAACTCTCTGAATTGTTCCTTACTTCCTGGGATAGGAATGAACCCCAGACAAAAAAGAGGCACAAACCAGAGGGAATGAAACAGAAAGGCAGGATCACTGAGGATCTTTTAGTCAGGTCAGGGGGCCACAGTCAGCTGTGACCACAATAGCCAGGTTCACAGACAAAGAAAACAGCTGTGTGCACAGACTTATGTACACACACCCTGAGCATGGGTAATGTTCCATTTTTTGAATGCTTATTAAGATGTCCAGATACTTGAAATTTTACAGATGTTAAAACAAACTTGAAGGATCAAGGAACAAAAAAGCTTTTATCTGGTTCTTCCTTAATGGAAAACATTTGTTCCTTTGGCATTGGAAGGAAAAACAATGTGTTTTCAATTACAAACTATCACCCTCAGTATTGATAAAACAGGCCAGTGGCCACTGGGGGCTATCTTTCAAGATACCATCACATGGCCTCTTTCTCCAAGAATGGACTTCCTGATGCAGCTTGGTAAGGCTTGAAACCTACAGAAACCCCAGGCTTCCAGAGTGGAGGAAGCACATAACTGTTAAGTAACTGTATCCAAAGGCAAGCAGACCTTCCCACAGGGAGCCCATCTGCCCAGAGTGTGTCTCTACTGGCTTGCCACTGCCCCTAACACTCCCATTACAAGAGTCACTCCCAGAAACAGAGACCCTGTGGCTCAGAGAGACATAACACACCACCATCTAATCACTTCTTCCAGGTAAAGCTTTATTTCCAAAAGGTCCCTATCAAAATTCATGTCAATACATTGACATCAAAAAATGGATGGAGTCATCAGCTTGTATGTACCTCACCTTGGAAAGTACATGACAGATGACAGATCCATCTGTGAAGAAGAGGAACTAGGAAAGATTCAGAATGTGGATGTTGGGAAAACCCTATTTCCCCATCCTCAGGGTTCTATGAGGAGTCCTTCAATCTCTCTCTCCTCCTCATAAGAGATTGACTGATCTAATTGGCAGGAGAGCAAGGTGAAATTAATATGGCAGAGATCCACAACTATGGCTTCACTCCTATCCTTTCTTGATGCTCAGTGGGTGTGAGTAGCACTTGGCTCTTCCAGCACTGGCTAAACAAGGGTCTACTCTACAACCCCAATCACCCCACAGAGGGGACCTAGCCAGGTTCAGGGGACAGGTCTTTGGGGGCCTCATTTGGGTTGGTCCAGCTCTGCCATCATCATCAGTGCTGATGCGGTCTCTGTGGGATCCTGCTGGGAGGGGACCAAGATCAGCTGAAGGGCCATGTAAAGTTACTGAGTGTGAAGAGTTAAGCTGGAAGCCACCCCCATGGCCTAGGGCCAGCCATGAACACGCACTTACAGTCTTGTCTTTCCCAGCTTCCAGAAGAGCATCCATGCAGCCAACCTTGCTCATAGTCAGCTCAATAGTCAGTTTCTCAACCCAACTGATAGCAGCAGCTATGGACTGTGTGGTCACAGGAATAGCATTTTCCTGCCATTTCACAGGCTCTTGAGAAACCCTGAAAGGGATCACATGGAGTGGTCACTGGGCAGTGATCAATGCTACTGGGGATGCCAATCCTCCCTCTCACAGCCATGAGCAGCAAGCTGCCAACATCCATCTCTAGAGCTGAAAAAGAAAGAAATCATAGCTCCCAGCCCTCTGATGTTACCAACAAAACCAGCAAGCTGTTCAAGACAGGTTCCCCAAAGCACCACTATCTTCTGTAAGCTGTGCCGAGTAGGAGAAACAATGCTTACATGAGAAACAGAAAGGTAAACATTAACAATAAGTCCTTTAAAATATTAAGAGAGGTTATGTTTATAAACAGGCAAGTTTATATGTAACTGGCTCCTCTTAATGGTAAATTTATAATAATTCACATTCTAAAGATTTACAAATCACCAGCAATTCTCTTACTCTAAAATTTTACTTCTAATTATTTATGACATTGTTTATATTGTCCTGAAAGATTCCCATAGGTTGCCTTTTATTGTATTACTACTGGTATTGTTTTGAGTTCAGCAGAGTGTTAGGTTTTAAATCCTGAGAAATTTTGGTTAAACCATTTAGTTTCGGCTTATTAATGACTGGTGGAAGCCCCAATTCCAAAAAAAGAGCCTTTTGAATTATCTCAATTTATTTGCAATCAATAACTGCAAATAAAGTGGCCTGATTGCCCCTATGGCCTGCCATCAGAAGCAGGGCTGGCTCATACTCATGTCTGCTATGTGCTTCCTGGATAGAGAATCTAGCTGAGTGACATCTATGTTGTAGCAAAAGCTTTGCAGACTTAAGCACTTGATTCTTTCAGTAATATACCTGTGACAGAAGTAGAATCTAGATAGAACATAATTAGGCATTGTCTTCAGAGATGTCCTCTATTTAGCTGAAAGTATTTGATTAAAACCAGAAAAACTGAGTAAGGTAGATCCTTCCCCAACCTTTATCCAGATGTTTTTTGTCAGGGAGGTGCAATCACTTTTCCAGATGAGAAGTTAGTGCTGAGGTCCAAGTTCTCTTGAATCCAAGAATCCATAAATAATTGGTTGTGAAAACTCTGAAATATGGGAAATTCTACAAAACCAGCCACCTATTGTTCTGGTTAAAAGGGTCAACTTATAGGGGAGGTCAACTTGAGTTGTAAATTCAATCTAGAAAATCAGTGAAATTAGTGACCTTTGAATTCATTACCCAAGTTAAAAGCTAAAATGAATGAAGAGATTTATGGCCTTAAATATATATTTGCCATAATTCAAATTCTCATATTTCCCATGCACTGAAGAAATGCATGTTTCTAAATCTCTTTTCATGTGAAAGCTAAGACACCCTGTGCAAAGCAGATAAAAGTTCCTAAGATTTATTCACTGTGGGATTGCTACTGAAATTACATCTTCTGGGAAAGTATAAGATAATGTCTCTTCCCTTATCACAGAGCTAACTGTGTCAGCTGTGCTACTTAACTCCAAGTATGTACAAATTACTATGAAGTTTCACTAAAATACTCCCTTCCTATGGGAACTCACCGTATAATATTGAAGTTGGTTATGTGAGCCACCTGCTCCTGGAGGACCATTGTTAGAGCCTCTCGGCACAGATCAAGCTCTCCCTCCAGAATGCCGCCAAAATCCAGCACTATGGTGATGTACTGTTCCAAGATGACACCAAAAATCTGCCGGCTTTTGCTGGTGAGCCAGTCTATTCGCCGCTTGTAGCTCTCCACAGCTTGTGTTAAATGTTCCACGAACTGATAAATCAGTTCTGATTTAGCTGTCAGCTTAATGAAATAAAAGACAAAAACAACAAAACAGCACCAAAATAAGTCATGAGAACCACAGCGCTGCCATCGAGAACCGTGCACCGATAAGAATGTTGTCAATGATCCTCCAAACACTACATAATCCAGGAGAAAAGTTTCCGATCTTTCAACTGAAAAACGCTTGGATTCCCCACAGACAAAAATATGATGATGCGATCTATTCAAAATATAGCAGGCTTAAAAAAAAAAAAAACTTTCCATATTGTGTTTTATCTTTGTAGTTACAGATTATCAGAAAAAGTCCAGGGCACTCTTAAGAAATTAGGTAGAGGCTAGGCGCAGTGGTTCACGCCTGTAATCCTAGCACTTTGGGAGGCTGAGGTGGGTGGATTGCTTGAGCTCAGGAGTTTGAGACCAGCCTGAGCAACACGGTGAAACCCCATCTCTACTAAAATACAAAAAAAAATTAGCCAGGCAGGGCAGTGTGTGCCTGTAGTCCCAGCTACTCGGGAGGTTGAGGCAGGAGAATCACTTGAATCTGGGAGGCGGAGGTTGCGGTGAGCCAAGATTGCATCACTGCACTCCAGCCTGGGGAACAGAGCTAGACTCTGTCTCAAAAAAAAGAAAGAACAAAAGAAAGAAATTAAGTAGAAGAGGAGACCAACAAAGGCAGATGGAAAATAATGTCTCACTAAAACATTTCCTAAATATAACATTCCAAAAATATTTCTGAAAATGCTATGGAACAGGCCAGCACACCTCCCTGCCTTCCTCCATGGGATGCCATCCCAGCTACTCATCCTTCTGCTCATGACCTTTGTCCTCATGCCCTCCTCTCTCAGGCAAAGTTCCCCTGTACCTGGACCACCTGATCATGCTCTGCTGCTACCAACAGTCCTTGGGCTGCCCCCAAATGTTGACAGAGACTTGCAGGAAATTTCCTGTATGCACAAATAAACCAACCTTCACATAGATCAGACACACTGTGCAAGGCCTTTCAGGAGGTAGAGAGGCAGTAGAAGACATAGAAAAGGAACAAGAAAAAATTGTGCCCTATTCTGTAACAAAGCACATTTCAAAAGAACACATGGTACTTTATCTTGGAAAACGTGCTTTCAGACCACATCACCTAATTCCACATTTGTGTGCCTTGGCTCAGGCTCCTTCCTTCCCTGTCCCATGTGCTCTCAAGCTCACTCCTCAAGCTCCAGCATCACGTCTCTGAGGCTTCTCACGGCCCTTTAAGGCAGATTACCAACTCCTTCACCAGGATCCACAGCTGCCGTGACAACACAGAAGCCAGGGTGGGCACACCACAGGTAATGTGGAGGTGGATTTTGCTGAAGGTAAAGGGACAGATGTTTTTAAGAGTTCAGCATTAATTTTAATGTAGTTCAAATAAAAAAATATACTTAGCACATCAAACTCAGGATTCCACAGATAGAATGCTTAGGACCAGGCTTAGTTTAAAAAGTAATTTAAGCTAGGCCAGGCGTGATATCTCACACCTGTAATCCCAGCACTCTGGGAGGCCAAGGTGCACAGATCACCTGAGGCAGGAGTTTGAGATTAGCCTGGACAACATGGTGAAACCCCATCTCTACTAAAAATACAAAAATTAGCTAGATTGATGGCACATGCCTGTAGCTACTTGGGAGGCTGAGGCTGGAGAATCACTTGAACCCAGGAGGTGGAGGTTGCAGTGAACTGAGATGACTCCACTGCACTCCAGCCTAGGCAAAAAAGTGAAACTGTGTCTCAAAAAAAAAAAAAGTAATTTAAGGTTTGGAAAAAGTAAGTAGTAGGTGCATCTTCAAGCTGAAGGTAACCTACCACCCTCATCATGGAGGTTTCTCCAAGGGCTGAATGGCCTGGCTTTCCCTCTTACAGTATCCCTCCAGGTTCTCTGCTGTTTCCTGGGCAGCCCCAACACCCTACTAGGGTATTTTCACCTATGACCCCTTCCCCCCTCCCCCCACCCACCTGCTGCCCCACCAGAGCATTGCCAGTGGCTCCTAATGGAAGGCTTTTGCCAGCAGCCTGGTAGCACACTGGCTGCCCCAGCACAGCCAGTGCTCAACTTTGAGGAGCCAGAGGACAAAGCCACAGCCTGATCCTAGCCCCCAGGGTTAGAGCATGCAGCCCAGGCTAGCCTTGGCCCTCTGAAAGCATCCAGAAACAAAGCCAATCAACTATACCCAACTCACACTACAGTCAAATCCTCAAGGGAAATAAAGGACATAAAAACAAAAAGGCCTATCCAAGGATGGCAACTTAAAAGGATGAAGAAGCATCGCCTTCACAGGTGAGAAAGAACCAGTGCAAGAATTCGAGAAACTCTAAAGTCCAGAGTGTCCTCTTACCTCCAAGCAATCACACTAGCTCCTCAGCAGCAGTTCTCAACCAAATTGAAATGGCTGAAATGACAGACATTGAATTTGGAATCTGGATGTCAAAAAAGCTCATAAAGATATAGGTGAAGGTGGAAGCCTAATCCAAGGAAAATGGTAAAATGATCCAAGAATTGGATGACATAGCCATATTAAGAAAGAACCAAACTGAACTTCTGGAATTGAACAATTCACTACAGAAATTTCATAATACAATTGGAATCATTAACAACAAAATAGACTGAACTGAGGAAAGAACTTCAGAGTTGAAGAACCACTCCTTTGAATCAATGCAGGCAGACAAAAATAAAGAAAAAGGCCCAGGCATGGTACTTCACACCTATCTAAGGATGAGGTCGAGGCCAAGCCAGGTAGAAGACCCAGGCAGGCTGATCACTTGATCTTAGGAGTTCAAGACCAACCTAGGCAACCCGGCAAGACTCTGCCTGCAAAAAATACAAAAATCAGCTGGGTGTGGTGGCACACACCTGTGGTCCCAGCTACTTGGGGGCTGAAGAGGGAGGATGGCTTGAACCTGGGATATCAAGGTTGCAGTAAGCCACGATCATACCACTGCACTCCAGACTGGGTGATAAAATGAGAACATGTCTCAAAAGAAAACAGAATTCTAAAAAATGAACAAAACCTCTCATAATACATAAATATGAGATTATGTAAAGAGACCAAACCGATGACTCACTGGCACTCCTGAAAGAAAAGGAGAGTAAACAACTGGAAAAAAAGATTTGAGAATAGAGTCTACAAAAATTTTCTGGAAAAAAAAAAAAACTTACCAAAAAAAGTAATTTAAATTTTTTAAATATTAGGAAACAGTAGTCCAGGCAGTACATGGATTACCTTGACATGAGCAAATGTCCATAAATGGAAATGATGGGACATGTGTCTCCAATAGACTTGAGCTCCATGTGGTTGGCCTGACATATAGGAGGGATCACATATAGGAAGCATGAGACTCAGGCGCTGAATGGTTGGGAATGGAGGACTCTGGTCAGAGGTGCTGCTCATTCTCCTACTTGCAAATGCTGCCCCTATTTCTAGTGCTTCTGTCAGATAATGGCAATTTGCTCTTGGCTTTCAGATCATCTCTGCCATATTGCTTTTTTCCTTTATTTTCAAAGCAAACACAGTGGTAATGTGCAAAGGTTTTCCTCTCTCATCTAGAGTTTCTGCACTAATCTCTAATGGATCAAAAACTTCCTTCCTTGATCATGACTTTCATCACCCTACCAATGCCAAAAGGAAACTCCCAGCCTGATAAGGCCTTGGCTCAGCTGCAGCACTGCCAAGCAGCACAAGTCTCTCCCTACACCGCACTCCCCGATGCGATGTCAGCACCATGTCACAGGACTGAGCACTGAGGAAATTATGACTTACATTGTATACTCTGCCATCTTCTGCTCTGTAGAGCTGTGGAAACAGACCATCAGCATACCGAGAAGCCACAGGTCTCCCTAGCGATGCCACATAATCTGCATTTTTATGAAGAAAAACAATGAAAACAGTAGTACATGACTGAAACTTCTTATTTTTATTTTGAAATGTTTTTCTCTGACACCATTTAAATTATATCTTGTGACATCAATAATTTGTGATACTTTCTATTCTGTTCTAAATCATAAAGTATTTCTAAGTGCTATAATAGATGTAACTGTCTATGGCATTGTAATCTTCGAATGCATGAATAAACAGGAAGAATAGGATTTGTGTCCTCGCTTCCTTGTACCTTGGTCCAGAATAATTACAGCAGAGGTTTTTTTTTAAAAAAGGCAACATAGAAAGTATTTTAATTTCTAAAACTTATTCATGACTTGAACTTGGTTTTCAGGTTTTTAAAAATTTAACTTAGATATTACCTACTGTACTCTCAATTGGAGGTTCATAATTAAATCAGTGAAATAAAGCAAGCAGATAATAGATTCAGAATTGCCATACAGAATGTCAGAACTACAAGCTTTTCTTCTCATCAGATTATATACTCAGCTATTCAAATATCTGTTGCATAAATCTTTATTGGGTGCCTACTATGTACTAGGCATGCTTACAGGATTGGAATACAATTGTTATCTAAAACATAGTCCTACTCCTTCATGGAACTATCAGAAGGCTACAGAGAGGCTTCAAAGACTAGGATTTAGCAGGACAGAATATGCGGTAAGGCTTCACAGAGATTTTTTTATTTGGTGATTATTTTAATTTTATTTATTATTTATTATTATTATTATTTTTTTTTTGAGACAGAGTCTCGCTCTGTCACCAGGTGTCAGGCTGGAGTGCAGTGGCGCAATCTTGGCTCACTGCAACCTCCGCCTCCTGGGTTCAAGCAATTCTCCTGCCTCAGCCTCCCGGGTAGCTGGGACTACAGGTGCAGCTAATTTTTTTTAATTTTTAGTAGAGATGGGGTTTCACCATGGTGGCCAGAATGTTCTCAACCTCTTGACCTTGTGATCTGCTCGCCTTGGCCTCCCAAACTGCTGGGATTATAGACTTGAGCCACCATGCCCGGCCTTATTATTTTAATTTTATTATTATTTTTAAATCCCAAAGGTAGGAGACAGAATGGTGGTACCTGTGGTTCCAGTACTTCCTTTCCTCTGCTTTACTATGGAGGCAGGATAACAGTTTCCTCTAGAAAGCTAAAACGAGCAAGGCTGAATTTTATAGACACCCTGGTCAGGGTCGGTTCTCAATCACAAGGGGTGATTTCAAGTCTTGAAGTGCAACTTTCACAATAGTAAAGAGTAAAGAATGGATACTTGAATTCTATCAGCAATAATCTCACTCAATAGACCTCTTCAGCTCTAAAATTTGTGTTTCCAAGATTTCACCTTTTTAGCTGACATTGATGAAATGATGAAATATCACTAGCACATCTCTGTTTACCTAAGACATTTATCTGGAGTTGGAAGAGGAAGCTGTTTTTTGAGGATTGAAGGATATAAGTCTGTGGAAGGCTCCATAAGCTGTATTGGCAATTGAAATGCAAGGCATTGTGAGTTCTGCATCCACAAACAGTGGAATAGATTGCACTGGCTAACCTTCACACAGAAAAATATGATAAATTCTGGACAAAATATAAAAAGAGCTATTTGTAGGCATTAGAGACATCTAGAACATGCAGAAACTGGAATGACATCCATCCTAAAAAGGAGGACATTTTTGAGGTGAGATTTGTCTTTATAGCAGGACAGAGAGGGAGTTTGAGTCTAGGCAACTTAACTGCCCACTAGAATGAAAATCAGCTCTCCATCTATCAACTGATAAATGGATTAAAAAAAAAAAACAACTGTGGTATATCCATACAATGGAATATCATATGGCTGCAAAAAGGAATAAAGTACTAGTGCTGGTTACAACATGCATTGCAAACATTTTAAGAACCTTAAAAACATTAGGCTAAGTAAAAGAAACCAGTCACAAAAGACCACATATTATCAATTCTACTTAAATGAAATGCTCAGAACAAGCAAATCTATAGAGACAGTTTAAGGATGGGAAAGTGTAGAGCTAAGATGTATAGTATTTCTTTTTGAGGTGATAAAAACACTCTAAGTGGTTGCACATATCCATGAATATATTAAAACCATTGAATTGTAGGTAGGTAAATTATAGCTCAATAAAGCTGTTATAAATAACATATATGTATCAATTTTTATAAGAACAAAAAGTCACTTCTCCTAGAAGAAGGAATATATAGTTGATCCTTGAATAACATGGTTTTGAACTGCATAGGTCTACTTACTCGCAGATTTTTTTTTCAACCAAATGTGGATAAAAATACAGTATCAGTGGAACATGACACCCACTCACAGAGACAGTCAATTTTTCATATATGTGGGTTCTGAAGAACCAAATGCAGGACCTGAGTATGCATGGATTTTGTATCCACAGAGGGTCCTGGAACCAACCTTTTGCATATACCAAAGGAAAACTATACAACCCAAAGTCTCTACAATCATCCACATTGTGCAGCATAAACAAAAAAGTATCAGATACATAAACGAAGAGAAAAATGTGACCAATAGTCAAAAGAAAAAGCAATCAGTAAAACATGCCCTGAAATGGACCAGATGTTAAAATTAGAAGAAAAAGGCCTCAATATATTATAAGTATACTATAAACATTATATATATATATATATATATATATATATATATATAAAATGAAGGGAAAGAAAACTGTCATCATAATAAGTGAACAAAAGGGGATCTTAGCAGAGAAATGGAAAAGAAAGGAAATTTTAGAACAAAAAGTACAATATCTGTATGGGCTTAACAGCAGATTGGAGGTACCAGAATAAAGCGTTAGTAACCTAGAAAATCTGTCAAGAGAAATTATCCAATCTGAAAAACAAAGAGAAAAAAATATTGACAAAATGAACAGAGTTTCGATGACCTGTGGGACAGCATCAACATGGTTAGCAAACTATAATTTGAGTCTCAGAAGAAAAAGAGAGAACAGATAGGGTTTAAAAATAGATTAGAAGAAATAATAGTTGAACATTTCCAAGATTTGATTAAAAACAAACCTATAGATCCAAGAAGCTCGTTACATCCAATGCAATGCATGCACAAAGAAAACCAAAAGAAGGCAGGATTTCTGCCAAGATGGCCAAATAGGAACAGCTCTGGTGTGCAGTTTCCCAGCAAGAGTGACACAGAAGGCAGGTGATCCCTGTATGTCCAACTGAGGTACCTGGTTCATCTCATTGGGACTGGTTAAGACAGTGGGTGCAGCCCAAGGAGGGTGAGCTGAAGCAGGGAGGGGCATCACCTCACCCAGGAAGTGCAAAGGGTGGGAGAACACCCTCTCCTAGCCAAGGGAAGCTATTCGGGACTTTTCCAGACACTCTGGCTCAGATACTGTGCTTTTCCCACAGTCTTCACAACCCACAGACCAGGAGATTCCCTCCAGTGCCTACAACAACAGCATCGCAGGTTTCCAGCATAAAACTGGGCGGCCATTTTAGACGCAGCAGTTTTTTTTTCTTTTTTTTCTTATACCCCAGTGGCACCTGGAATGCCAGTGAGACAGAATCACTCATTCCCCTGAAAAAGGGGGCTGAAGCCAGAGAGCCAAGGAATGAGACTCGACAGGTCCCATCCCCATGAAGACCAGCAAGCTAAGATCCACTGGCATGAAATTCTCCCAGCTAGCACAGCAGTCTGAGCTCCACCTGGGATGGTTGAGCTTGGCTGGGGGAGGGGTGACTGCCATTGCTGAGGTTCAGGTGGGCAGTTTTAACCTCACCTGTGTAAACAAAGTCACCAGAAACTTTACATAGTGACTGGGTGGAGCCCATAGCAGCTGAACAAGGTCACTGCAGGCAGACTGTGTCACTAGATTGCCTTCTTGCTGGGAAGACCATCTCTGAAAAAAGGCAGTAGCCCATGAGGGACTTAAAAATAAAGCCTCCACCTTCCTAGGACAAAGCATCTGAGAAGAGGGGTAGTGTGGGTTCAGTTTTAGCAGACTTAAACGTCCCTGCCTGACAGTTCTGAAGGGAGCAACAAGTCTTCCAGCACAGCACTTGAGCTCTGATAAGGAACAGACTACCTCCTCAAGTGGCTCCCTGACCCCCGTGTATCCTGACTGGGAGACACCTCCCAGCAGCGGCTGACAGACACTTCATATAGGAGAGCTCTGGCTAGCATCTGGCGGGTACCCTTCTGGGATGAAGCTACCAGAGGAAGAAACAGGCAGCAATCTTTGCTGATCTGTGGTTCCTGCTGGTGATTCCCAGGCAAGCAGGCTCTGGAGTGAACCTCCAGCAAACTCCAGACCTGCAGCAGAGAGGCCTGACAGAAGGAAAACTAACAATCAGAAAGAAATTGCTTCAACATCAATAGAAAGGACATCTGCTCAGAGACCCCACCCAAAGATTACCAGCTTCAAAGACCAAAGGTAGATAAATCCACGAAGATGGGAAGAAACCAGTGCAAAAAGGCTGAAATCTCCAAAAACCAGAACACCGCTTCTCCTCCAACAGATCATAACTCCTCACCAGCAAGGGAACAAAACTGGATGGAGAATGAGTTTGACAAATTGATGCAAATAGGCTTCAGAAGGTGAGTAATAACAAACTTCTCCAAGCTAAAGTAGTATGTTCTAACCCAATGCAAGGAAGCCAAGAACCTTGCAAGAAGGTTAGACAAAATGCTAACTAGAATAACTAGTATAGACATAAATGACTTGATGGAGCTGAAAAACACAGCACAAGAACTTCAAGAAGCATACACAAGTTTCAATAGCCGAATTGATCAAGTTGAAAAACAGAGATTAAAGATCAACTCAATGAAATAAACTGAGAAGGAAAGATTAGAGAAAAAAGAGTGAAAAGAAAGTCTCCAAGAAATACGGAATTCTGTGAAATCATCAAATTTGAAAGGATCAAATTTATGCTTGATCTGTGTACCTGAAAGTGACGGGGAGAACAAAACCAAGTTGGAAAATACTCTTCAGGATATTATCCAGGAGAATTTCCCCAATCTAGCAAGGCAGGCCAACATTCAAATTCAGCAAATACAGAGAACACCATAAAGATATTCCTCGAGAAGACCAACCTCAAGACACAAAATCGTCAGACTCACCAGGGTTCAAATGAAAGAAAAAATCCTAGAGCAACCAGAGAGAAAGGTCAAGTTACCTACAAAGGGGAGCCCATCAGACTCACAGCGGATCTCTCTGCAGAAACCCTACAAGCCAGAAGAGAGTGGGAGCCAGTATTCAACATCCTTAAGGAAAAGAATTTTCAAGACGGAATTTCATATCCAGTCAAAATAGCTTCATAAGTGAAGGAGAAATAAAATCCTTTACAGATAAGCAACTCCTGAGAGATTTTGTGACCACCAGGCCTGCTTTACAAGAGCTCCTGAAGGAAGCACTAAACATGGAAAGGAACAACCAGTATTGCAAAAACATACCAAATTGTAAAGACCATTTACACTATGAAGAAACTCCATCAGCTAACAGGCAAAACAACCAGCTAGCATCAAACTGGCAGGATCAAATTCACACATTACAATATTAACCTTAAATGTAAATGGGCTAAATGCCCCAATCAAAAGACACAGACTGGCAAATTGAATAAAGAGTCAAGACCCATCAGTGTGCTGTATTCAGGAGACCAATCTCATGTGCAAAGACACACATATGCTCAAAATAAAGGGATGGAGGAAGATTTACCAAGCAAATGGAGAGAAAAAAAAAAAAAAGCAGGGGTTGTAATCCTAGTCTCTGATAAAACAGACTTTAAACCAACAAAGATCAAAAGAGACAAAGAAGGGCATTACATAATCGTAAAGGGATCAATGCAACAAGAAGAGCTAACCATCCTAAATATATATATGCACCCAATACAGGAGCACCAAGATACATAAAGCAAGTTCTTAATGACCTACAATTAGACTAAGACTCCCACACAATAACAGTGGAAGACTTTAACACCGCACTGTCAATATTAGATAGATCAATGAGACAGAAAATTAACAAGGATATCCAGGACTTAAACTCAGATCTAGACCAAGCAAACCTAATAGATATCTACAGAACTCCCCACCCCAAATCCATAGAATATACATTCTTCTCAGCGCCACATTGCACCTACTCTAAAATTGACCACATAATTGGAAGTAAATCACTCCTCAGCAAATGCAAAAGAATAGAAATCATAACAGTCTCTCATGCCACAGTGCAATCAAATTAGAACTCAGGATTAAGAAACTAACTCAAAACTGCAGAACTACATGGAAACTAAGTAACCTGCTCCTAAATGGCTACTGGATAAATAATGAAATGAAGGCAGAAATAAAAATGTTCTATGAAACCAATGAAAATGAAGACGCAATGTACCAGAATCTCTGGGACACATATTAAAGCAGTGTCTAGAGGGAAATTTATAGCACTAAATGCCCATAAGAGAAGTGAGGAAAAATCTAAAATTGACACCCTAATGTCATGATTAAAAGAACTAGAGGAGCAAGATCAAACAAATTCAAAAGCTAACAGAAGATGAAAAATAATTAAGATCAGAGCAGGACTGAAGGAAATAGAGACAGAAAAAACCATTCAAAATATCAATGACTCCAGGAGCTGGTTTTTTGAAAAGATCAACAAAATGGATAGATCACTAGCCAGACTAATAAAGAAGAAAAGAGAGAAGAATCGAATAAATGCAATAAAAAATGATAAAGGGGATATCACCACCAATCTCACAGAAATACAAACTACCATCAGAGACTACTACAAACACTCTGTGCAAATAAACCAGTAAATCTAGAAGAAATGGATACATTCCTGGACACTTACACCCTCCCAAGACTAAACCAAGAAGAAGTCAAATCCCTGAATAGACCAATAATGAGGTCTGCAATTGAGGCAGCAATTACTAGCCTATCAACCAAAAAAAATTCCAGGACCAGATGGGTGCACAGCCAATTTCCATCAGAGGTATAAAGAGGAGCTGGTACCATTTCTTCTGAAATTATTCCAAACAATAGAAAAAGAGGAATCCTCCCAAACACATTTTATGAGACCAGCATCATCCTGATACCAAAACCTGGCAGAGACACAACTGAAAAAGAAAATTTCAGGCCAATATCCATGATGAACATAGATGCAAAAATCTTCAATAAAATACTGGCAAACCAAATCCAATAGCACATCAAAAAGCTTTTCCATCAAGATCAAGTGGGCTTCATCACTGGGATGCAAGGCTGGCTCAAAATATGCAAATCTATAAATGTAATCCATCACATAAACAGAACCAAAGACAAAAACCACATGATTATCTCAATAGATGCAGAGAAGGCCTTCAACAAAGTTCAACAGCTCTTTATGCTAAAAACAATCAATAAACTAGGTATAGATGGAACGTATCTCAAAATAATAAAAGCTATCTATGACAAACCCACAGCCAATATCATACGGAATGGGAAAAAAACTGGAAGCATTCCCTTTGAAAACCAGCACAAGACAAGGATTCCCTCTCTCACCACTCCTATTCAACATAGTATTGGAAGTTCTGGCCAGGGCAATCAGGTAAAAAAAAGAAATACAGGGTATTCAATTAGGAAAAGAGGAAGTCAAATTGTCTCTGTTTGCAGATGACATGTTTGCATATTTAGAAGACCCCATCATCTCAGCCCAAAATCTCCTTAAGATGATAAGAAACTTCAGCAAAGTCTCAGGATACAAAATCAATGTGCAAAATTCACAAGCATTCCTATACACCAATAACAGACAGAGAGCCAAATCATGAGTGAACTCCAATTCACAGTTGCTACAAAGAGAATAAAATACCTAGGAATACAACTAACAAGGGATGTGAAGGACCTCTTCAAGGAGAACTACAAACCACTGCTCAATGAAATAAGAGAGGACACAAACAGATGGAAAAACATTCCATGCTCATGGTTAGGAAGAATCAATATCGTGAAAATGGCCATACTGCCCAAAGTAATTAATAGATTCAATCCTATCCCCATCAAGCTACCATTGACATTCTTCACAGAACTGGAAAAAACCACCTTAAACTTCATATGGAAAGAAAAAAGAGCCAAGACATAGCCAAGACAGTTGTAAGAAAGGAAAAAAAAACAAAGCTGGAGGCATCACGCTACCCAACTTCAAACTATACTACAAGGCTACAGTAATCAAACAGCATGATACTGGCACCAAAACACAGATACAGACCAAGGGAACAGAACAGAGTCCTCAGAAATAGTGCCATTTATCTACAACCATCTGATATTTGACAAACCTGACAAAAACAAGCCACGGGAAAGGAGTCCCTGTTTAATAAATGGTGTTGGGAAAACTGGCTAGCAATATGCAGAAACCTGAAACTGGATCCTTTCCTTCCACCTTATACAAAAATTAACTCCAGATGGATTAAAGATTTAAACATAAGACTTAAAACCATAAAAACTCTAGAACAGAACCTAGGTTATACTATTCAGGACATAGGCATGGAAAAGGACTTCATGACTAAAACACCAAAAGCAATGGCAACAAAAGCCAAAATAGATAAATGGGATCTAATTAAACTAAACAGCTTCTGCACAGCAAAAGAAACTATCATTAGAGTGAACCAGCAACCAACAGAATGGGAAAAAATTTTGCAATCTACCCATCTAACAAAGGGCTAATATCCAGAATCTGCAAAGAACTTAAACAAATTTACAAGAAAAAAACCAAACAACCCCATCAAAAAGTGGGCAAAGGATACGAACAGACACTTCTCAAAAGAAGACATTTATGTGGCCAACAAATATATGGAAAAAAAAGCTCATCATTACTGGTCATTAGAGAAATGCAAATCAAAACCACATTGAGATACCGTCTCATGTCAGTTAGAATGCAATCATTAAAAATCAGGAGACAACAGATGCTAGAGAGGATGTGTAGAAATAGAAACACTTTTACACTGTTGGTGGGAGTGTAAATTAGTTCAACCATTGTAGAAGACAGTGTGGCGATTCCTCAAGGATCTAGAAATAGAAATATCATTTGACCCAGCAATCCCATTACTAGGTATATACCCAAAGGATTATAAATCATTCTGTTATAATGACACATGCACACGTATGTTTATTGTGGCACTGTTCACAATAGCAAAGATTTGGAACCAACCCAAATGCTCATCAAGATAGACTGGATAAAGAAAATGTGGCACATATACACCGTGGAATACTATGCAGCCATAAAAAAGGATGAGTTCATGTTCTTTGCAGGGACATGGACAGAGCTGGAAACCATCATTCTCAGCAAACTGACACAAGAACAGAAAACCAAACACCACATGTTCTCACTCATAAATGGGTATTAAAC
Organism: Plecturocebus donacophilus; assembly: GCA_004027715.1. Lineage (NCBI taxonomy): Eukaryota > Metazoa > Chordata > Mammalia > Primates > Pitheciidae > Plecturocebus > Plecturocebus donacophilus. The sequence goes on from PVKP010010550.1 coordinate 61,590, forward strand.
AATGAGAACACATGGACACATGGAGGGGAACATCACACACTGGGGCCTGTCAGGGGATGGGGGGCTAGGGGAGACATAGCAGGGGTTAGAGGGTAGGAGAGGGATGGCATTAGGAGAAATACCTAATGTATATGATGGGGTGATGGATGCAGCAAACCATGACATGTGTATAAGTATATAACAAGCTTGCACATTCTGCACATGTACCCCAGAACCTAAAGTACAATTTAAAAAATGAAAATAAAAAAAGAAAACCAAAATAGGGCATATCATACTACAAATAATAACACAATAGCTGAAAACCAAGAATAAAGAGGAAAAAGCTTAAAAGCAGTCATAGAAAAAAAGAAGATACATTATATACATCTTATAGAGGGAAAATGTAAAGGATTATGACTGTTTTTCTCAGATAAAAAGGTGGAAATCAGAAAACAATGGCTTGTCATGTTTGAAAGTTAGAAAAAAAAAACTTCAACCCATAATTATTAAACCAGCAAAAGTACTCTTCAAGAATGAAGATAATGACTTCAAACTATGCTACAAGAATACAATAGCCAACACAGCATGGTACTGGTAAAACACACACACACACACACACACACACACACACCCCAAACAGACATATGGACCAATGGAACAGAATATAGAATGAAAAATAAAGCCACACAACTACAGTCAAATTATCTTCAACAAAATTGACAAGAATAAGCAGTGAGGAAGGACTCCCTGTTCAATAAATGGTGCTGACATAGCTGGTGAGCTATATGCAGAAGAATGAAACTAGACCCCTACCTTTCACTATATATGAAAATTAATTGAAGATGGATTAAAGATTTAAACATAAGATCCTAGAGAATCATAGAAGAAAACCTAAGAAACATTATGCTGTTGAGGACTAAACATAAGATCCTAGAGAATCCTAGAAGAAAACCTAAGAAACATTATGCTGTTGAGGACTTAGTTATAAATTAAGTCCTGAACAGCAATTGCAACAAAAACAAAAATTGCTAAGTAGGATGTAATTCAACTAAAGAGCTTCAGCTTAGCAAAAGAAACTATCAACAGAGTAAACAGACAACTTATAGAGTAAGAGAAAATATTTGCAAATATTTATTGAAAATATTTGCAAAGTATGCATTCAACAAAGATTGAATATCCAGAATCTATAAGGAAGTCAAACTATTCAACAAGCAAAAAACAAATGATCCCATTTAAAAATGGGCAAAAGACATAAACAGATACTTCTCAAAAGATGACACATAAGTAAATAAGAAACAAGAAAAAATGCTCAACATCATTAATCATCAGAGAAATGCAAATCAAAACCACAATGAGATATAATTTCATACCAGTCAGAATGGCTACTATTAAAGTAAAAAATTTACAGATGTTGGTGAGATTGTGGAGAAAAGGGAATGCTTATACACTGTTGATGGGAATGTAAATTAGTACCACCTCTATGGAAAACAGGATGGCAATTTCTTTAAGACCCTTTGATACCACTATTGGTTATCTACCCAATGGAGAAGAAATCATTTTATCAAAAAGACACCTGCCCTTATATGTTTATTGTAGCTCTATTAACAATAGCAAAGTCATAGAATTAACTTAGGTATCCATCAATAAATGATTGGTGTCTTTAAAATGTGGTCTATATATATAGACCACATGGTATGTGTAGACCTGGAATATTACTCATCCATTTAAAAAGATGAAAGCATGTCTTTTACAGCAACATATATGGAACTGGAGGCCATTATCCTTAATTAAATACCTCAGAAACAAAGTGAAAAACCATATATTCTCACTTTTAAGTGGCAGGTAAACACACAGACATGCAGAGAAAAGTAGACACTAGAGACTCTAAAAAGTGGTCGGGGGCTGGTATTAGCTCATTTTCATGCTGCTGATAAAGACATCGCCAAGACGAGGTAATTTACAAAAGAAAGAGATTTAATGGACTTACAGTTCCACGTGGCTGGGCTGGCCTCATAATCATGGCAGAAGGCAAGGAGGAGCAAGTCAGTCTTACATGGATGGCAGCAGGCAAAGAGTGTGTGGAAAGGAACTCCTCTTGTTAAAACCATCAGATATTGTGACACTTATTCACTATTGCAAAAACAACATGAGAAAGACCTGTTTCCATGATTCAATTACCTCCCACTGTTCCCTTCCATGATATGTGGGAATTGTGAGAGTTACAATTCAAGATGAGATTTGGGTAGGGACACAGTCAGACTGTATTAGGGATGAAGGATGAAATACTGCTTATTGGGTACAATGTACACTGTTTGGGTGATAGATACACCAAAAGCCCATACTTCACTGCTACACAATATATTTATGTAGCACAATTGCATTTGTATGCTTAAATCCAAAAATAAAATAAAATTTTAGAAATGTCCCAGTTTCAATTAAAAAATCATTAATCATTCAAAAAAACCAGGAAGATTATTTTAAAAAGACAACCGACAATATCAACATGAAGATGAGAATGACCTAACAAGGATTTTAAAGCAACAGCCATAAAAATACTTAACAGCAATTACAAATATATTTAAACTGAGTAAAAACATAGGAAGTCTCAATAAAGAAATAGAAGATATAAAGAAGAATAAAATGGAAATAGTAAAGCAAAAAATAGAGTAATCAAAATAAAAAACTCAGTGGATGAACTTAAGAGCAAAACAAAAAAAAAAGGATGAGT
>PVKP010010551.1:0-64308 GCA_004027715.1 Plecturocebus donacophilus
ATATATACTACATATATCAATATATTTGATATATATATATAACAATATATATATAATATATATAGATATATATAGTTATATATAACTATATATATCTATATATATTATATATATAGATATCTATATATATTATATATATAGATATCTATATATCTATATATATTGTTATATATATATATCAAATATATTGATATATGTAGTATATATATAACTATATATAAAAACTATATATATATAAAACTATAGATGACATGGTAGGAACACATTGTCCATCAAATTTACTGACCAAGAAACTTTGACCTTCAAGCACCCTTCTTTCAAAAAACTCGAATTCTAAATGTTGTTTGCATATAAACAAATCACAGTGGTTTTCCAAAGAATGGTGGAAATTCCTTTTTTTTTTTTTTTTTGAGATGGAGTCTTCTGTCATCAGGCTAGAGTGCAGTGGCACTATCTTTGCTCACTGCAACTTCTGCCTCCTGGGTTCAAGCAATTCTCCTGCCTCAGCCTCCCAAGTAGCTGGGACTGCAGGCACATGCCACCATGCCCAGCTAAATTTTCTATTTTTAGTAGAGACGAAGTTTCACTATGTTGGCCAAAATTGTCCCCACCTCTTGACCTTGTGATCCGCCTGCCTTGGCCTCCCAAAGGGCTGCGATTACAGGCATGAGCCACTGCACCCAGCCAGGAATTCCTTTTATGGTCAATGCTACTGGGAATTTCTGTAACAGGTGGTGCATAGGTCATAAAGAAAGATAAAAAGGTACATGAAAAAAAATAAGCAAACATTAAATTCCAAAAATACTTTGTACCACATCCTAGCTGATGTTTTTGTCCTTTCACTCTATTTAGGTGGGGAGAATCCTTCATTTCTTATTTAAAAGAAGCAGAAAGTCTTAAGGTGATTTTTCATAGAAAAGGTTTTAATAGGGTCAACTTGCCCTTTACTTCATTCATTCAGAGATTTTCCCATATAACAAATATTCATTAAACATCAATTTTATCCCAGGCTCTGTAATAGACTGTGAATACACAGTAATGATGAAACCCAACTTTCTAGGACTTTCCTGCTCAAGTACTCCCTTTATTTTAGCAAGACAAAACATAAGCACATAATATATAGGTGCACATACATGTATATATACACATGTATGTATGCTTGTTTATCTATATATAAATTATATATACATATATATATATATATATAATTACTAACTGCCATAAATAAGATAATTAGGAGACTTCTGGAAAATAATGGGGCAAGAGTGCTTTTTAATATCTTGTTTAAAGAAGATTCATAAACAGAAGTTGGACTGAAGATAAGAAAGAAGAGAAGAAAATAAGTATGAGAAAAAGATAGGAAGAGAGCATTCCAGGCAATAGAAAACAGACTCCAGAGGAAAATAAAATTTTACCTATTTAAATAACTGAAAAAAAGAATGGTGTATCAGAAGCCTAGTCAGAGAAAAACTTGGACAGAAATGTGTTAATGATATATTAGCTAAGGTAGGCTACGGTATGCTATAGTAACAGATGGAACCCAATGTGGAATGGATTAACATGAAGAACGATTTTTCAGTTGCACTTTGTCCAGGACATAAGGCCCTAAACTAGAGCATCTGCAGGATATAGACATCTCTTTCTCCAATATATACACTCCAATTTACCATGTATCATTTAGCAGGCAAGTGAAAGGAAGAAAAAGAGCACAAAAAAAGGTGTGCCCGCTCTTCACTGCTTCAAATCCTATGTGTTCCAGCACTTCTGTTCAAATTCCATTGGTGTTGTAAACATAAACACAAGGGATGTGTGAATATAATTCTAACCGTATTCTGAGAAGCAGGTATTTAGTGAGCAACTAAGAAGTTGTTGCTATAAGAAATTTTGGGATGCCTGTAAGATACATCTATGTACATGTTACATTGATAGGTATAAAATACAAATATCATAGAAGTGGTCTCGTGATAAATGGTGAATTGAGAGCATATGTTATTAATTTTAAAATTATGGAACTAGAATATAGCCTTTCAGAAAACAAAACATAGAAAAAGAAGTAGATTTTGGCTAAGATCAAGCAGGCAGGCAAAGAGACTAAGAAGAAATTTCTAGAGATAGGAGATATTTCTGAATTTATAGATGTCACAAGACTCAAAATAATAAACTGTGTTGTGTACTGCTAAGATGTCCAATAAACACATAAAACAAATATTGGATGAAGATTTTGATGTTTTGGAGAGAAATTTAGATGACTTAGGAGTGAAGTAAAGGTAAATTCATGAACACTTAAGAGATTTTTGGATGAATGTGATACAGATGTTCAAACTTCAATCAGCTCTGATGGCTTAAATAACAGAGCAATAAGAGATGAACTAGGGAGAAAGAAAACAAAGAGAGACAAAACATGCCTCAAATATAAGGTAAATATCCCACTGGAACAAATGGAAGAAATAGAACAAACACAAAGAGACTAACCAAGCCTGAAACAGTAACGTTTGGAAGTTTGATTTAGGCTAAACAACGGAAAGTAAATTACTTTATGCCATGAAAAGAAAGAAAGAAAGAAAGAAAAAGACAGACACGAGATAGTTACACTCCTTGAAGCCAAGGTCAAGGTCCATTTTCCATTCCAGAAACAAAGATTTTAAAATTTTCCTCCATTGCTGCCTAAGGCTAGAGCCCCCAGAAAGTGGCAGTTCTACCCAGGGACACAGAAATGACAAATTTATAATTAGAAATGAGCCAAGTCCTACTCTGGAACTGCAATAGGTCTTCCATATTCCCAGTTTCATATTAGAGTTTACTTTCAAACTGCCCTTATGAGACCCTTCTTTGGCTGGGCAGGAACTTCAGTGGACCAGAAGGAGAAAACTATAAACTCTAAGTCAGGGAGTATGGTGTGTGCTGGACCCAGAGAGAAAGAGGCAGAACTGGAATAAAAAACAGAAAGAAAGAAAGAACCTCCCTCACAAAATGAGTGTACAATCAATGTTTGACAAATGAAGAAATGTGATACTGAAAGACAATCCATAAAATCTATTATCAGAATATTAATTTAGACATGAATTTAATTTTATAAAATAGAAATAAAAATAATGAAAAATCAGTATGTTTAAGATATTAAAAAGCATAAAGGCATACTTCATACTCAATTAAACTTAACTCTGCAACATAAAATATGAATGAAATATCAATGTTTAGAAAAAAAAGAAATCTTAAAAATGAAAAATCTAGAGTGTTTCAAATTAAAAATACAATATCCCAAACAAACCCTAGAAAATGCACTATTGAAAAATAAATTCATGAATTTGAAAACAATAAAATATAAGGCATTAAAAATGAATCACAAAGAGACAAAAATCAGTAACAACCCAAACCCAAAATTGGTATAAAAGACATAGTAAAGATTAGAATAGAAATAACTGGGTGCAGTAGCTCATGCTTGTGATCCCAGCACTTTGGAAGGCCAAGGCAAGTGGATCACTTGAGATCACGAGTTTGAGACCAGGATGGCCAACATAGCAAAATTCCATCTCTACTAAACACACACACACACACACACACACACAGCCAGGCATAGTGGCATGCACTTGTAATCCTAGCTACTTGGGAGGCTGAGGCAAAAGAATCGCTTGAACCCAGGAGGCACAGGGTATCGAGCCAAGATCATGCAACTGTACTCCAGCCTGGGTTACAGAGCAAGACTCTGTCTCAAAAAACATATAAAAAGATTAGAACATTAAGTTACAATGAAAAAAACACTGAAGATCAATGAAATGAAAAGTTGTTTTTTAAAAAATAAACAAAATTGACAAATCTTTAATGAAACTACAAAAAATCAGAGAAGGAAAGGAAACATTATAACTGATACTACAGAAATTCAGGAATCATTAGAGACTGCTATGAGCAGCTATATGCCAAAAATTGGAAATTCAACAAGAACCAGACAAACACACATCAAAAGAAGAAAACTACAGGCCAATATCCCTGATGAATATTGATACAAAAATTCTCAACCAAATAGAAAACCAAATTCAACAACACATTAAAAAGTTAATTGTGTATGATCAAGTAGAATTTATCCCTGGGATGATAGTTCAGCATATACAAATCAATCAATGTAATGCAACATACCAACAGAATTAAGGACAAAACTATATAATCATTATAATTGATGCTGAAACGAAACATTTGATAAAATTTAACATCCCTACAGGATAAAAATCCTCAAAAAACTGGGTTTAGAGGGAACATATTTCAACACACAAAAAAACCCACATATGACATTCTCACAGCTATTAACATACCAGAGAGAAACTGAAAGTCCTTTCTCTAAGATCGGAAACATAACAAGTATGCCCACTTTTACCACTGCTATTCAACATACTACTAGAGCAATCATACAGGACAAAAAAAGGGAATCAAAGCTTGAAAGGAAAAAGTCAAATTATCCTTGTTTGTAGATGATTTCATCTTATATTTGGAAAAGCCTAAAGACTGTGTCAAAAAACTATTTGAACTAATAAACAAATTCAGTAAAGTGACAGGCTATGAAATTTACATACAAGAATCAGTAGCACTTTTATCTGCCAACAATAAACAATCTGAAAAACAAATAATGTAATACCATTTACAATAGTTAAAATAAAACTAAATGCCCAGGAATAAACTTAATCAAAGAAGTAAAAGATCTCTACAATGAAAACTATAAAACATTGTTGCAAGAAAATGAAAGAGACACAAAAAAATGTAAAGGTACTTCATATCAATGGATAGGAAGACTCTTGTTAAAATATCCATATTACTAAAAGCAATTTACAGAGTCAGTGTAATCCCTATCAAAATACCAGTGATATTCTTCACAAAAAATAACAATTCCAAAATTTATATGGAACCAGAAAAGGCCCAGAATAGCCAAAGTCATCCTTAGCAAAAAGAACAAAATTGAAAGAATTACATTACATGACTTCAAATCATACTACAGAGCCATAGTACCCAAAACAGCATGGTACTGGAATAAAAACAGACCCATAGGCCAATGAAACGGAGTAGAGAACATAGACGTAAATCCATATATCTGCAGTGAACTCGTTTTTGACAAAGATGCTAAGAACATAAATGGGGGAAAGAATGGTTTCTTCAATAAATGGTACTGAGAAAACTAGATATCTATACACAGAAGAATTAAACTCTCTCTCATCATATGCAAAAATCAAATCAAAATTGATTAAAGGCTTAAATCTAAGACCTCAAACTATAAAATTACTAAAGAAAACATTAGGGAAAACTCTTCAGGACATTGGTTGGGCAAAGATTTCTTGAATAGTATACCGCAAGCACAGGCAACCAAAGCAAAAATGGATATATCAGATCACATCAAGTTAAGAAGCTTCTACACAGCAAAGGAAATGGTAAACAAAATGAAGAGATAACCCCCAGAATATGAGAAAGCAAACTATTCATCTGACAAGGAATTAATAACTGGAATATATAAGGAGCTCAAACTGTTCTACAGGAACAAGAAATCTAATAATCTAATTAAAAATGGTCAAAAGATCTGAATAAACATTTCTCAAAAAAAAACATACAAACAGCAAGCGGGTATATGAAAATTTTCTCAAGATCACTGATCATTAGAGAAACACAAATAAGTACAACAACAAGCAATAACAAATGCTGGAGAAACAAGCAATAGCAAATGCTGGAGAGGATGTGGAGGAAAGAGAACATTCACACAGTGTTGGTGGCAATGAAAATGCATGTAACCTCTATGGAGTACAGTTTAGAGCTTCCTCAAAAAAACTAAAAATTGAGGTACCATATGTTCCAACAATTCTGCTGCCAAGTACATACGGAAGACAAAGGAAATCAGTATATCAGAGAGATATCTGCACTCTCATGTTCATTGCTGCACTTTTGGAAGTGACCTAAGTGTCCATCAGCAGATGAATAGATGAAGAAAATGTAGTACATATACATAATGGAGTACTACTTGCCTAGTAAACAATAAGATCTTGTCATTTGCAACAACATGGATAGAACAGCAGGTCATTATGTTAAGTGAAATAAGCCAGGCACAGAAAGACAAACTTTGCAGGTTCTCACTCAGTTGTGGGAGCTACATATTAAAACAATTGAACTCATGAACGCAGAGAGTAGAATGATGATTACCAGAGACTGGAATGGGTAGCGCGTAGCGGGAAGTAGCAATGGTTACTGAGTACAAAAATATAGTTACACAGATTGAGTAAGATCTAGTGTTTGACAGCACAATAAGGTGACTAGAGCCAACAATGATTTACTGTACATTTTAAAAATAAACTGAAAAAGTATGATTGGAATGTTTGAAACAGAAAGAAATAATAAATTCTTGAGGAAATGGATATCCCATTGACCCTGATGTGATTATTATACATTGTATACATGTATCAAAACATCCCATGTACCCTGTAAATATATACAATTACTATGTATTCATAAAAATTAAAAAGAGGCCAGGCATGGTGGTTCACACCTGTAATCCCAGCACTTTGAGATGCCGAGGCAGGCAGATCATGAGGTCAGGAGTTCCAGACCAGTTTGACCAACATGGTGAAACCCTCGTCTCTACTAAAAAAAATAACAAAAATTAGCCAGGCGTGGTGGTGCACATCTGTAATTCCAGCTATTCAGGAGTCTGAGGCAGGAGAATCACTTGAACCTGGGACGCAGAGGTTGCAGTGAGCTGAGATCTCACCACTGCACTCCAGCCTGGGCGACAAAGTGAGACTTCATCCTCAGAAAAAAAAAAAAAAAAAAGTCCAAAGGATATTTGTCAACAGTATGAAAAGTCAACTTTGAGGGAAGGCAATAAACAAAAGATGATCAAGCTATCTTTGTTTAAATGTTTCTGTCCTTCATATTCTTGTGCTGATAAAAATCTCAGTAGCTGAATGTTACATCTTATGTGTCATTACAGTGGAAGTTACTACACACTTCCTACTGCACATTCCCACTACGCATTTCAGCTTTTGGCTTACATTATATGTTACACGAAAACCTTTGAAAGGAGAGCTCTGGAAAATAGTAAGTAAAATCTAGCCTTTTGAAGACATAAATAACTTCAGTAAAACCTGAGTCCCCAATGGCCAGTCTTTGCCTAGAGACACATTCAAAGGAAACATCTTTATCCATAAAACATAACTTTTGACTCCCCAGATGTGTAATTACTAATATTCTACTATTTACCAGAACCCTTACCAATAACATAAACAGTCAATTAACACATGTTTGTTATATATATTATATACTGTATTCTTACAATAAGGTAAATTAGAGAAAGGAAAATGTTATTAGAGAAATCATAAAAAAGAGAAAATATACCTCGTATTCATTAAGTGGAAGTGAATCATCTAAAAGTTTTCTTCCTTGTCATCTTCACATTGAGTAGGCTGAGGAACAGGAGGAAGTGATAGAGCTGGTCTTGCTATCTCAGGGGTGGCAGAATCCAAAGAAGTGAAGAAGCCGGAAAGAAAGGTAGGAGAGGCAGGTACACGCTGGGTAACTTTTACTGAAAAAATCTTCCTATAGGTAAATTTGTACAGTTCAAACCTGTGTCATTCAAGGATTAACTGTGCTAAATGTATTATAAAAACATAAGTGGTTTCTGTTTCATTTTAGGTTAGAGATTATAAATATATATTACTAAATATCAATAAGCTTACTATAATTTTCTCTTCAAATGTTTAGCTGCAAGTGTAGGCATGAGACAGATCAACAACCAACCACGTTTATCCAGTTTTTTATAGTGGTGAGAAAAAAGGGCGTGGGAAATTTAATAATGCTTACAAAAGCATGAATCTAAGGAGGGATTATGGAATCTAAGCTGAGTAAGGAGAGAAATAAAGGTGGAAAGCCAGTCATAATGAGTTGAATAGGTGGCAATTCTCATAGGTTGAAGATCTCAATGAGATAGACATGTTTACATGGGGACACTTGTTAGACAAAGTGAGGAGGAATTATCATGTTATGGGGTCAGAAAGTAGAACTTCAAGTGCAAATCCTGGGCTTCATCTCAATTCTCCTATGAACTGACTTCAAATTTGCTCTTAACACTTTGGACTCTGACCTAAGAATTTAGTGCCCAATTTTTAATAGGTTTTCATTGTTATTACTGTTTTAGAGTGTTTAGCTGTGCATATACACATGCATAGAATTTGGTCTAATTGATTTTGAAAGGCATAGACTTATTTATAAGAGATATTCAGGACTCACAGAATTGCTGCACAGCTAGAAATCTTGTAGGCTAATTTCTTTTTTTTTTTTTTTTTGAGATGGCGTTTCGCTCTTGTTACCCAGGCTGGGGTGCAATGGCACGATCTCGGCTCACTGCAACCTCTGCCTCCTGGGTTCAAGCAATTCTCCTGCCTCAGCCTCCCGACTAGCTGGGACTACAGGTGCGCCACCTGCCCAGCTAATTTTTGTGTTTTTAGTAGAGATGGGGTTTCACCATGTTGACCAGGATGGTCTTGATCTCTTGACCTTGTGATCCACCCACCTCGGCCTCCCAAAGTGCTGGGATTATAGGCGTGAGCCACCGCGCCCAGCCAGGCTAAATTTTTAAGATCAAGAATTACATCAAAATATCCTGGCAAAGATGCAGACACTGTCTAGCTGCAAGCCTCAAATAATGCCACTGTCAGGGAGCGGCTACCACCATCCCCAGTACCTGGATCAGCAAATGGCATGTGCCTGCTTCCTCAGCTTGTTTCTTACCCACTGTGTGCACTGATTGTTGAAAATTAAATGACATGTTTTCTCTCCACAGCCATGGGAAGCTGGGATGTGTGGTGCTTTGTGATTCTGTAATAGACTTGACAACATGGAAAAACCAACGTGTGAGGAGGGTGGGCAGAGGGCTTCTGGAAGACTTTAAAAAGGCCCAACGGGAAGAGCTTAAGTTATTTATTCCAATAACAAAGTGTCTTGTTTTCCACGTTGTTTAAAGACCTTTCTCTCTAAGTTTGTCTTTATCATATGGTACAATTATCTATGCAGTACCAAATATAGAAGAGTGTTCAGTAATGATAAGCGTGTGACGATGAACTTACAAAGAGGTCAGGAGAGACAGGAGAGACCCAGTCATTCTAACTACACAGACTATGTGTGTATATTTTATAGAAAAGTGATTACTTTGCAGAACACTTTCTAAACTGTATTCTAAATGACAAATGCCCAGTTGGTTCATAATTTCTGTAGTTGAAAATATTTCAGATTGAAACACATGGAAATGTCCTGGCATGCTTGCTGTGAGAGAATCATTAGAATCCAGAAAGCATGAGAGTAATTCATGACACTAATCTAGAAAAAAATACGAGTTTCAAATTAGAAAGCCAAGCCACCATGTGGAAAGAGGTTTGAAGCCTTTAAATTTTATAATTATTTCTTTTTGCCTCACTTAGCAAACGCCTCAGGTGAGTGCATATTTTTAGCCTAAACTTACACCATAATTACCTCAATTCTGGATCACATTGCCACTGTATAACTTTTAATATATTACCAAAGGAAAGTTGGAGAAACACTTCTGGTAAAACATTTCTTTATGTGAGAGAGAGAAACCCTGTAATTTTCAGCAAAATGATTACATAAAGACCTACCTATAATTTTATTTAATTGTACCTTTTTATTTCATTTTGTCAACTTAGCTTTCTTTCACCCTTGTCTCAAAAGAAAGACATTAAGACTATACTCAAAGCAGAGTTTTTAAGGATACTTACATACTTAACTGTTCTCAATTTGTGTCTAAGATTATAGCATTTTAAACAAGTAGCAGAGAATTTAAAACTCTTTACAGCAATATTTTCCATAGGTACGGGTACAGAGAGATCTCATTTCAAATATTGTGAACATAAAAGTATTAATCATGAGTTACATATAAGTGAAATTAATAAGAAGACTGTACATTAATTATGAATAATAGGCTATATGGCAACAAATCCAAATATAACCTTATAAATTACCATCAACATATAAGCCACAATATGTTAAAGGTCCATGTTGCAAATGGGAAGATCTTCTTTCTAAGGCTGCATAATATTTCATTGTACATATATATCAGATTTTCTTTATCCATTATAATCACCTGCTGATGGATATTTAGGTTATTTCCATATGTTAACTCTTGTGGATAATGCTGCAATATAAACGAGGGTGCAGATACCCCTTTAGGATCCTTGTTTCAGTTCATTTGGATCTATACCCAGAAGTGGAATTACTGAAGCATATGGTAGTTCTATTTTTATTTTTTGAGGACCTCCACATTGTTTCCCAAAGCAACTGTACCATTTTACATTGTCACTAATAGTGTATGAGGGTTCCAGTTTTTCTACATCCTCACCAATACGTGTTATCTTTTGTTTTTTGATAATAAATGAAATTAGCCAGTCTCACAAGGACAAATCCTGTATGATTTCACTTATAGGAGGTTATCTAGTGAAATATGGAGGTAGAGAATAGAATGGTGGTTGCCTGGGGATGGGAGAGTGCAATGGAGGGTTCTTCATCAGATGTAAAGTGTTACTTTTGTGAGATCAATAAGTACAGAAATCTGTACAGTATAGTGCCTAACACTAACATCATGGTATTTTGCATATAAATAGTATGTACAGAGTGTAGATCTCAAGTAAAGCATTCTTAAATCTCACACACAAAAAAAAAGGACACAAGGAAATTGTTGGATGTGATGCATTTACATTTATTACCTTGGTTGTGCTGAAAGTATCACAGGTATATTCATATGTCCAAACTCATCTGTTTTTGTACATTAAATGTGCATATCAATTATACCTCCATAAGCTGTTAAAAATCCATTATGAAACTTTTCTTCTTTGTTACTACATAAAGGAAACATAATGGTAAAGAATGCTGATTATTAAATCAGTTTTCCTGAGTTTTTAAGTCCAGCTTTACTGATGCTACCCTCAAAAGCAACACTAAATTCTTTAATATCTCTGTTTTCTCATCTGTAAAGCAAGGATTGTATTTGTATCTACTTCATAGGATGTTGTGATGCTTAAATAAGAAAATATGTGTAAAGGACAGAAACCAGTGGCTGGCACATTTTGGACTCCCTGTACAGGTTAGATTTTTAAATTAAGGGTCCACCCTTTAGAAATATTTTTAATGACTTACTGACAAATTATTTCATGTATATATTTTGTTCCTGGTAGACATAAAACTGTATCTTCAGTGCATATTCAGTTAACACATCAACATTCTATTCATACTACTCAAAAATTCTAGAGCTTTACCTGAAGTTTATTTATCACCTAGATGAGTGGCTGGCACTCTTTTTCTGTGTAGGACTAATGTATTTGCAGGTCATACAGTTTCTGTCACAATGACTCAACTGTGTCATTAAAGTGCAAATGCAGCCCTAGATAATATGGAAACAAACAGGCGTAGCTGCAATCTCATGACACTTTATGAACAAAAACAAGCAGCAAGCCACATCTGGCCCATGCATGTAGATGTCTGATCCCTGATCTAGATAACTGATAAAATAAAAATAGAGTGCTCAAATATTTCAACCCTATTTAAACTTTTCTAAGGAAAATAAATTCAATGAAGCTCTTTGAGTAGCATGATTGTACTCTAAGTATATGTATCTAAACCCTGAATTCACATTAAATAAAACAAGTATAAGCAGCAGTCAGAAAACTGTTTTGTGTTAACAAACACAAAGAAGAGCTTTTAGAGTTTACAAGACTAGAGAAACATGCCTGATTCAGCAGTCAAAAACTGGCAATAATGCAAGTTGTTACACTCATATGTTTCTCTCTACTTACGATCTGAGGATCAAGCACAGTATAGGTGTTATTTTTAAAATACCATTAATGCATTATTAATTCCATATTTATAACTAAGATATTATGATAGAAAATCCTAATTGTCAAATATAATGTTTTCTAAAATAAAAAGCAGCTAAATCTATCTAATCAGAGCCTGACTTAATAGAACTCTGTCCATAACCACAGTCAATGGAGTAGTAATCTTACTCAAAAAGTCACTACATTAATGGTGACTTTCATGTGGGATGATGGCAAGTTTGTTTTTGAAAATGATAAATGAAAGACAAATTAAAACTATTGCAGAAAAATCTGAATGTCGACAATGCAAAATAAAAGATGTATCATCTTGATTTTTTAAAACTGTGTTTTGCTTTAGACTATATTCTTGAGGTAATCGCCCAAGCTTTCCATTTAATTTTATTAAGTGGGCCTAAATAGGTAAGGAAAATAAATAACTGGGAGGCTGGCTACTATGCAGGTTTTGGTTTTCAATTCCTGGGGCCCAGGACTGTCCCAATTACCCACATGTAGAAAACACCGACCTTATGTAGAGCATGGCAAAGGGAAAAGGCATAGACTGCACTTCCCAAAACATCACTGCACATTCCCCTGTAGGCTGTTTCTTCTGCACAATACAGCCCAAAGCATGGAAAATATCTCTGAGGACTTTTCAAAGGGTTTAATCCTCCTGTGCATTCATCAGCAAATACCTAGGCCTCAAGGAACAGATTCGATTTCCTAAGCTTTTTTTGTCTGCATCAGAAAGGTTGCTTACTATGCAGAGGGAGGACACATAGCCTCAGGTCCTGAATAGACAGCTACACTGGTTCTCCTAGGAAAGACTGATGTCAGCCTTCGTTATGAGAACATATTCCTTCTCACCATTGCTCTCATCCTGAATTCCAACCCCTATCAGATGTCTGTGCATTGAAGATTGGTGTCTACCTCTCTGCGATTTCTAATACCAGAGCCAATTCCACTGATCAATAACTTCTGAATTGTTTAAGTGCTGCTTCTAGACCCCTACCCAAGTCTTTCACTTTAATAGGCTACAACTAGGAGTTTACTACACCCCCTCCCTCCTCATGGTGACTCCTTGGCACTTTTTATATAATTCTTCTATGACCCCTACCTAACAGCTTCTCTCTCCTCTAGTTAGCCCTTCAATCCAAACCAGCTCTAGAGCTGGAGACACCTGGTATTTCTATCTTCTGTTCAAGCAGTAGAGAAATATCAAATCCTAGACAGACCCACAGGTAGATATAGAGATTGACTGAGATAGAAATATATAAAGAAACTGCTTCAAATCTATTATATAATCTACTTCATATTTATGAAACACAATGCAAGACAAAAAGAGAGAGAGAAATAATTACTTGATTGCAGATGACAGTAATGGAAATCCAAGGATATTTGTCAACAATTCCACACAAAATTGAGTGAAAGATTTTTTGGGGTAATTTCCTAGTCATTGTTTATGTATACAGTGAATGAGTACATATTGTATTACTATATATTTTGTATTCTACATTTTTGCATAGTTTTCCTGTTTACTGTTGACTCTTTTATCTTATAGGCATATCTAATCCTTTAATCCCACCTCTATTCACAGGCATTAACTAGCAATTTGTGTATTCTTCACATTGCTTTCCAAGAACAATATACACAATTAATATGCACATAAAAGAATGCTTGTTGTCTATATTTTAAAAATGGGATCATGTGGTTTCTACATTTCTAGTTCTCAAATTTCTTGAGCTTACTCACATAAGAGAGCTCACATGAAATCTTACTTCGCATGAAATCTCCAAATGTTTTACTATCTCAGTCCTCTTGTTCTTAACTATCAATATATCAGGAAATTACATTCTGATCATTTACAATGTTTTAATTCTATATGTAAATTTGTATCGCAGAAATAATTTTTACCAAAAGTAAAGAAAAAAGAAAAGAAAATCATCTTTCCTCCTTAGAAAATAAAATATCGAATTCCAAAATAACCCAGGTCCCTGCCACCACCACACACACATAGAATTAGGAAATTTTAAGAAATTTTTGTCTTAATATTACATATTTGCAGTTGGACAAAATATACTTAACTCCAATAACATTATAATTCATGCTATAGATAGGAAATAAAAACCCAATTTTTTGTAATTTAACCCACTGCTTCTCAAAGTGTAGTCTATAAACCATAGTTGGTCCACAATCTCTTACCTGTCTGCCATAACTTAGGTACAGAAGTTGACAGCATTTCAAAGTATTTCTGGTACTTTGGAGATGAATTTCATGGTTGCTGAGTCAAAAGACCAAGATATTGGCTTGTATTTTATATGTCTTTTTCCCTCCAACTATATTGAGGTATAATTGACAAATAATAATTTTCTTATGTTTAAGATGCACAGGATGTCTTGATATGCATATACATTGTGAAAGAATTATAATAAATCTAATTAACATACTCACCATCTCATATAGTTAAGCTTTTTCTTTTATATGGTAACAATATTTAATATCTGCTGTCTTTGCAAATTTTATGTATACATCATTATTATCTACATTTACCATGCTGTACATTAAATATCCAGAATTTATTCATCTTATTGTACCCTTTGACCAACATCTCCCCATTTCTCCTCATCCACAAATCTTGGTAATCAACCTCCAAATCTCTGTTTCTATAAGTTCAACTTTTCTAGAATCCACATAAAATCAAGATCAGGCAGTATTTGTCTTTTCATGTTTGGCTTATTTCACTCAGCATAATTCTACAGGTTTATTCCTGTTGTTGCAGATTGCAGGATTTCCTTCATTTTTAAGGTTGAAAAATATTCCAGTGTGTGTGTTTGTGTATGTGTGTATATCACATTTTTTTAATCCATTCATCTATTGATGAGCATATAGGTTGTTTACATATCTAGGCTATTGTAAATAATGCTGCCGTGAATATGGGAGTGCAGAAATCTCTTTGAGATTAGTGATCTTATTTCCTTTGGATATATATCCAGATGTGGAATTGCTGGTCCTATGGTAGTTTTATTTTTTAATTTTCTGAAGACCCTCTATTCTATATTCCATAATGACTGTATCCGTTTGCATTCCCACATATGTCTTTATTATTTTATTTCTGGTCTGTGGCAGATTAGGAAAATGCATGCACATGCGCGCGCGTGCACACACACACACACACACACACACACTTGCCCTGAAAAGTGTGAGAAGCAGAGCTCTATGGCAATAGTCATCAGTCTTCACATTATACATTTAAAACCTCTGTTATACTCTTGTAAAACAATAATAATTATGGAATATTTACTGTAAGTGTCTAGTACATGCTGAGTATCATGGAAACGTATACAAAGTCATAAGCATGTCTACAATCTGGTTGGGTAAGGAGAACGGAGGCAGAGGAAACAATTAGAAAACTCAGATGCTTTGCAATGAAGACCTAATGGTGAGCTCTAGAGAACCTTCATTATCAGAAGCAGCTGAAAATTCTCTTAACACTTTCCTATACTATCTCAAGCTAACCAAGGGCACAAAAATTTGATATTCAGCATGCCCCGCTTTTTTAAAAATCTAAGCAACTGTTCAAACAGACATAGAGAACACTGGCATTTCAGTAAAATCCTCAATACTTGTGAATCCAGTTTTTCTTTCTTTCTGTACCAACAGGTCTTTTTGCAGCAGTCAGAGAAAATGAGCAGAAGAGTCCCAAATCATTTATAACATTCAAACAAATAAAATGTACCTTTGGACTCTCACTGCACCTCATAAGTGACTTCACACTTCACCTCATAAAATAATGAAAAAGGAAAAGAAAATCCTCATTTTGACAGCAATTTGGATTCAGTAAGACTGTATTAAACCAATTACTTTAAGACAAAAACATCTTGTCGTTCTACAAAAGATGAGAACTGACAGATCCAAGGAGGAAAGGGAAATGTACTTATTGTACACACACACACGCACGCACATGCACACACACACATGTACACAAACACAACTGACTTTTTTTAATCTATAAAAAGCATAAACTCCATAAATCAATCAAGTAGCCATTGTTCTTTAGCTACTTTGAGGCTTTTTTGGACATTACCAAATAGTAGCAGGAATGTTCAAAATCAATGTCACATTAAAAAAAATTCCTAACAGTCAGCATTCTTCTTATTACAGGAACCAAAAGAAACCCATGTAAGAAACATAAGATTTGATGGTTCCTTTAAACATGTATGAAATTATTTTAATTATTTTATTCTCCTATCTTTCACTAAAATATGTTCCTAGAAAATTTTAAAGTATATATTTAGCAAAAGAAAAAGGCCTTAATTGTACACTCGTATGTTCAATTTATTAAGAATTTTGGCCTATATGGCTTAACAAGAGAGGATTTTCTTTTCTAGTCTCTTTTGTTCTTCACCTAATTATTCACTTTCAACAGTAGAGTTGTGAATTTAAAATTTAAATGACCTAAGTGTTAACTAATGAATACTGTACAGACCTTGACTTTAATTCAAATGCTATAATTCTGACAGCAGTCAAACAGGAATCATGGTGGATGCACTATCATAGGAGGCATGGTAAATGTTACAAAAAATTGCAAGATAATGATGTCTGACCAATTGTAAAGCTAAGTCATTCCTAGTGTATTAAGTCCAGGATTTCACGGTTAAAATTCCTTAACCATTTTGTTAAAGTATAGTATACATTATCATAACTGATAAATTCATAATTGAGATAACATACCCATCATCAATTTACAAATTTTAAGTTATAATATTAGGTTGAATCAAAAATAATTGTGGTTTTTGCCATTTCTCTTAATGGCAAAAACTGCAATTAATTACTTTTGGACCAACCAATACAAACTTCCTTTGATACTTAGGTATCTTTTCAGAATAAGAAGGATCAAACAGGTCAAAGGATTTTGCCAACAAAGTAATTTGACCATTTACGTAAATAATACCCTAATCAGGGAAACATTTCTAAAGCCTTTCTTGATTCCTTTCCTATTCCTCAGTATTCCAAATGTAAGCCTTGCTGTCATCATCAATAAGCTATGGAAATCCCGATTTATCAGTATGTCCCTAGTACTGTGTACAAAGCCTCATTTAGTAGACAGTAGACATTACATAAACACTTGTCTATGAACAAATTTATTCAAGCTATTTGGACTTGAATAAAAAGATGAAATCTTCTAACTATCAAGAAAACAGAACCCCACTGTCCTTTGGAGGTTTAGCTGAGGCCAACATATGATAAAGGTGTCACTAAATAATTCAAGGAAAATAATATAAGGGTGAGAATTATCAAGAAAAAGGTAATGCGATTTCCATTAGAGACACAACCAATCTAGACATATGAATGCTTCCAACCTTCTGAGTAACAAGTCAACATGACTATTTTCTAGTAAAACTGGGAATGCTTACAGAGCTGGGGTAAAAGGCACTCAGCAATGACTTATTTTGGGGAAGAATATGTAAACTCCCAGATAAAGGGCAAGAGATTGCCAGGATGGTATCCCTAACAAGCTCAACCTGCCACCTTATGGCGATGGCCCTGAGTTGCAGACACTTGTCACTTATGTGCTCCGGACCGTGTAAGAACTGTGTTCCCAATCCACAGCCAACACAAAGTCCTCTGTGGTCCATTGGAACCACGACCAGCACCAGCACCATCAACAGAAACAGATTCAAAAGCTAGCAAATAAAACACCTGTTTTCATCACCTGCATTAAAAACTAAGTCCTGTCTAGAACGGAATTTTAAAATAAATGAAGATTGTATTCAGCACCCTGTCCATCCTTTTCCCACGCCCCTCCCTTATACCTACCAGTAAAATCATGGTCTTCATTCAGCCTAACAGTTCTCTGACCACACCATTCCTGAGCACAATTTACTGTGGACAGCACATTTAGCTTGAAGTCTTTCCTTCCGCCCCAGTTTAGCTACCACTATGGTCAGAATCCCATGTCCAGCATTCCAGGAAGGTGACATCAGGTGCAAATAAGATGATATACCATGACCATTTGTTAAAATATTGTGAACTAGAATAAGGCTCAGAAATACAGAAAGGTATATAATAGGTAAATCAATGACTGTTATATATGTTAACTGGTATGATGATAAAAGGATATGCATTCTAATAAAAGAGCCTTATATTTGGTAAATGTGTTCCAACATACTCATTGATGATATGATGATGGTGAGTGATATCTATAAATATACATGGAAATATGTTTATTTGTGCTAAAATAAACATTTTATTCTGAAATATTCTAAAAATATTGAAATAAAAATATTTCATTTATTAACCATAACAATGTAAGATCTACTCTCCATAATCCAGGGTCTATTTAGAATAAATTACATAATTGTTCAATATTAGATGTGGTAGTGATGGCTCAAGAAAAAATAAGATTTTTAGTAAGTAAAATGATCAGTTCAGAAAATAAGTCAGCTATAGCAAGAAACTAATCAAGAATCCATTATGTTTGGTTCCTATAAACAGTGCTTGAATACCTAGTCTGAATTGGGACAAAATCACTTTAATTGCACTATTGCTTTTCAGTTCAAAGCACTGTCCATAATTTAATGTCAAATTCTGTGTCTTTATTGAATTTCCAGAGTGGGGGATTCCTGGAGAAATTTAGAGGTGTGCTTCAAAGTGGGATTGAGATTTGAACAAGCCTATTAAGTGTCTTTGTCTCACTTTCTATATAACATATTTAATCAAAAATTTAGAGTCATCATGGTTGATGTGAAAGTCAACAAGGCTTATCATGTTTGAATGGAATGACTAAGGGAAATAAAGATAGGAAAACATTAAGTGTATTGGGGAACAGAAAAAAAATGGGAAATGAAGAGACAGACACAAGGATAGGGGAAAAGAGGTATGAAATTTATACTTTTAAGTCAATAAAAAGTTTAAAAATTTCAACTATATGGAGTTAATGTGGGTAGAACTTTTAAAAATCCTTTTACAGTAGAAATAAGCAAAAAATGCTATTTTAGTTAAATACCAGCTTCTTGCTCTGAGCTCACATGCTGTGCTTTATAGCCATTTCCAAACCAAAACCTGTCTTCCTCTAAAGAAACCTGGAAAATTGAGGTAATATTCTACAAGTGTCATCAGTGCTGTTCAGGCAAATATTCTGTCTCTCTCCTTTTAAGTAGATGGAAAGATTGTACTCTTCAAACATGAGGTATGCTCATGAAAATTCTGTGGGTTGATTAAAAGTGGCAAATGACACACCTATGACATACACTTTCTCTACGGAAATTTAAGAACCCATCTCCCTAGGTATTAAGGAAATTTCAGATACAGCTAGATCCTAGAGTGTGAATACAGGGTAGAACATTCTCCTAGCCAACTCAGATTGATATGTAGCATGAGTAATAAATTAAATATTACTGCTTTAAGTTACTACAATTCTGGTCTCAACTGTTACAAAAGCCTAGCCTACCTCTTCTGCCTGATATATTCAGAATGTCAACATTCCAGGTTGACAAAAACAAATTATGTTGCCTATATAAAAGGATCGGTTCTAGGTAACTGAAGGTTTATTAGAAGTTCATATGCCGTAAAAACATACAGCTTTCACACTATCACTTCCTATCTCTAAGATATGGGCCATTTTATTCTTCCTGACATAGTTTTTCTGATAATTATGCGATCTATTACATTCTGATGATAAAATGATCTATTTTATGTAGATGGTGAGCAGAAAATAGCAGTTGATACATTTTAATAATTTTCTGTCCTTTTGTGTAATCATACCAGTCCTCGAAGCCTTTGACTTTGTTAGACTATTTATTAAAAATTAGGTATTAAAGAGCAATATTAAAATGTCATGTTATTAGCAGTATTAATCAAGTTGTAACCTATTTTGGGGAGTAGAATGGGACTGAATGAGGTTTATGAGCTATATTTTAAGTACAGATTTCATAATCTAAGTGTTACATAGACCTACTGGAGCAATAAAATAGATCACTATTCATACTGAAATTGTGGGCCCAATACATAAAACAAGAATCAACTGGCCAGAAATTACTTTCTTAACATAAAGACCTTTTAGGCTTGTGAATAATTCAGACTTTCAATTTTTTATTTTGTTTTTGTTTCAATTAACTACCACTGGGATATGTGTGCTCATTACTGGATACTTGACATATTTCCCTTAATACTCTGTAGCCACTGTATGTGAGTGTCAGTCAGGAAAAACTAGGTTAGACCATGGCAAAAAACAAAACGAAACAAAAAAAGAAACCATCTCAATCTTGGTGTTTCTCTGTGACAAATCCCACGAATAAATGTGCTTTCACAGTAAAAATACAGTGTCTACATATTCATCATAGCAACATTAAATATCATATGAAGACTAAAACTGGGCAAAATTATCATGACAATATAGCTTCAAAACAGCATAGCATGAAAGAATGTAGAAATTTATGTCTTTTCAATCATGTTGTTAAATAGATTAGCTCAATTCCTGCTGGTTCCGCTAATGTGTATAAACCCATTTTAAACTGGAATTCTAGCTGAAATAATCTCATGATTCTTATTGTTCTCATATGTCCTCTATGACTCTAGTTAGAATGATCTTGTTGCTCCTAAATTATTTTTTTAATATAAAAATTTCAGCAAAAGTGTTCTAAGCTATGACACATTAAGTATTAGAATAAAATCAAAGATTAGGTTCACTAACATAATAAACTATTGACAAAATGTATCAGTCATTTTGTTGAAACTTTACCAATAATTAGTTTGATAAACTATTTTCCTAACTAGTAATTGAATTGACCAAATTTACCAGGTGCTTTGACACCATAAATACCTCCTTTAACTGACAGTATGGAAAAGAATTCCAAGATCGTAATTCATTTGAGCTATTTCCCCAACAAATTTAGTGTATATCACATTATCATGACTTTCTTACTTACAGTGTCTTTGATGGCATACTTATTTTCCAGAAGGTTTATGGGAAATCCATTATTAAATTTGGCCACATCTTTTAAAAATAAGCAATGTTCTTAGATCAAAGGAATAAATGTTGGTTTAAAGAATAATTTAAGGGCAGTATATATTTTGTTCTTTCAGTTGTTTCTGGATAGCTGATCAGAGATTTATATAGAATGCTCAAGAATTCATTTTCATATAAATTGCACCAAAGAACCTAAGCAGATCTTAAAACATCACATCTACCAGACCCATATCCTCACCCTGCTGGTACAGCATGCAGCACGAAACCAATAACACTGACCACTAAGGTTGCCATATTTGGAACATACTTATGCTAGGGAAAGAAACTATGTATTATTCATCTGAAATTTAAGTTTAACTGGGGGTTCTGTGTTTTGTCTAAAAACCTTGGTGACAATGTAGTTCCTTGAAATATAATAGTGGTCAAGTTAAATAACTGTTAATATTTCTTCTGTTTTCTCTGCCTTAGGATGAATTATTCATTTGCGATGAGCAGTGTGCAAACAATAATAAAGCCAAATCCACATTTCTGACAATCCTGACAAACTGCTACTATATTAAAGAAATCAATTGCAAGTCCTCTTATTGCTCCTCTGCATGGCCCTCATCCCTATTTTTGAGGCATTTCAATCAACCTTGCAATTTTCACCAAGTAGTAAGATATTAAACATACATTTTATCTGCCCTGAAATAGCATTGATTTTGAAACTGTGAGATCTTCTAATTTTTTTCCAGATAATGGTCAAACTGGCCCGTTGGGCTATAAATTAGGTTTTTCATGGCTAATATACTTCACGTCGGCACATATCATACAAGCAAAAATTATGTCATCACAAGGCTCTGGTACAACATGAAGGGAGCATAAATGTCAGGATTGATGACGATGGCTGGGAGCCAGCTCATTAAAGGCAATGGTGTGAATAATATAACTATGTTGCTTTTCAAAGAACTGAATATGTATTATCCACCTATCAATGCACCACAGCAGCATCATAAACATAGATCTCTAACTGCAGCCCATTTAAATGATGAAAGGGTGTATATTAATCTATGAAATAGATTTTACCCAGGGGGAAAAATTGTTCTATTTATGAAAGTTAAAAACATTCACTGCACAAAGAAGCACTTATCAGATGAGCATCCACGGTATGCAGATGCATTTTACTAATGCTTCCTGCTAAGATAAATAGTCTGTGGTCATGAAAATGCTACCATAATTGCTAGAAATAAAAGAAGTAAAAAGAGCAACATGTAGGCAGCTTTTTGTAAAGCACAGGGAGTAAATATTTGAAATGATGGGCCTCTGTGTTTTATATAGTTAATTCAAAAATCATTGATAAAACATGACAATAAACATATATGTATATATATTACACACAAAAAAAATAACTGAGTGATTTTTTTGTACTTACTATTCCCTAAGGGTAAGTGAATATATCTTTTGGCAATAACTCCATGCTTGATTCACGTGCACCTTCATTTTCAGGATCCGCAGACCCCATTACAATTTTTAGTTTGTGGACATTATTTACATATGTAAATAATTCCCTATTCTTTGTATCTCCAATGAGATAAAGCATTTTTAGTTTACATGCATAACTTTAATATTTACCAAGACAATTCAGCAGATTCTTCCACAGTACACACCCCTCAGGTATCTTTGAAGCAAAGTATCTTGTCTATTACAACAGCAATCCATGATCCTTAAGTCACAGGATTTTTCTCCAACAGTCTCTTATAGATATTTCTGGGCCCATCTCCTACCTGTTGGTACACAATTTACATATTCCAGGGAAAAATGAAATTTCAAGTTAAGAAAAGCACAAAATAACCACTTCTAATTCAGGGTAGGCGATGGGGCTTTCAATATTCTCACATATATTGTCTCTCTGAATCCCTACACAACTTTAGAAGATCAGTTGTGGTTTTTTTACAGATTGAGAAACTGAAGACGAAGATTATGTATGCTGTCTAAGATCCCCAAACTGATAAGTGGTAGAGAACATATGTGAACCTAGGACTTCTCATTTTAGGTAGGTCCTTTTCCCCAGGACCTCTGCTGGCCCTTGGTGTGGGAGCAAGATGATACCCAGTAGGGTTCCGACTTCTGGGTGAGCCATGTCACTGGATCTTATTCTTAAAAGATCATTTAAACACATCCTTGTTTCCCAGACTTGCTGGATAACTTCTATGGTTTGAATGTATCCCTCTCAAAAATCAGTTGTTACCAATATGATAGTATTAAAAGGTGGGTTCTTTAAGAGATGAGTAGACCATGAGGGCTCTGCATAGAACACTGTTGACATATGACTCTGTCTTAGAAAAAGACTCCATTTTACATTTCAAAAGGCATCATGCCAACAGGGGCCAGATGTTGGCCTCATCAGCCGAGGCAGATCAGGGTGCCACCCTTTATGATTAGTCCTCATCAGACGACTCACAGCCATGAAACGAGCAGGACTTCACCAGCCCAACATGGCCATCCTGGCAGACCTCATACTGCTGTCACTAGTGATCAGCACCTGGAGGGCCTTCCTTGTAAGACATTGCCAACAGTCTGAGTCAGGCCAGGATACCCTCTTTGTTCACATTTCTCTTTTTGGACTGGTTCCTTAACCCCTTTCCTATCTCCCTTTCTCTTGATAGTAAAAAGTGTTACTATGTTTGGTATTAAAATTTAATCTATAGTGTTTGTATATTGATTAAGTAAACTACTATGTATGATTTGCCATATTGACTAACTTGTGGAGTGACTTGAGCCTATGTGTCCATGGCTGACAACTGAGTGAACAGATACTACAAAGGAGAATTACCTACTTGGTAACTTCCTGAAGTTCATGGTGTTTATGATTGAAATAACATCAAAAAAAGTCTGACCCTGAGAAACAAAACAAGTATACTGGTTATGTCTGACCTTGCACTGCTCACAACAGACTCCTCCCTGACAAATGAGAATAATATCCTTAAAAAGGAGGCTCCATTCAGAGCTTGCCAGCTTGTCCTTTCTACCTTCTGCCATGTGGGGACATAGTGCTCCCCTCCAGAGGAGGCAGCAACAAGGTACAATCTTGGAAGCAGAGAACAGCCCTCAGGAGGCACCAAACGTGCCAGAGCCTTGATCTTGGATTTTCCAGCCTCCACAACAGTAAAAATTAAATTTATGTACCTTAAATTACCTATTCTCAGGTATTCTGTTTTAGCAGCACAAAATAAACAAGTTCATACACCCAGACATATAGTGTGAAATTCAGAAGTCAACTTTAATTCTAACCTCCTTTGACCAAACAGTCAGTACACTGTGCCAATTCACTATCCTAAACATTCCTCAGATGCAGTTCTTTGTCCCTATCTTCATTGCCACTGCCTTTGTTCAGGTCTTTGTTCAAGCTTACCTGGACCCCTACTCTAACACCTTAACTAGGCTTCCTAGCAAAAAGTTTCTCCTTTGTCTACTTCCAGTTCAATCTTCATGGAAAACTTTTTCTAAAACACATTCAAACCATGTCATCCATGTTATTCTCCTGCTTTAATTATTCCAGTGTCACCTAAATTGTCAATGAATCAAGTCCAAAACTACCTATAGGACATATATAAGTCTCTTAATGACCTAGCTATTTATTATATTCCTTTTAGCCTTATTTCCCATTAGGGGCCAAAGAACCCTACTTTGAAGTCCCACCAACTTGCTGATGACTCTATCATCTCTCTCTCTCTCTCTCTCTCTCTCTCTATCATCTATCTAATTCTTATGCTAGTCCTCCATAATATTGTCCCTTCTCCCTAGAATGGCCTTGACCTCCAGCTCTGACAAATAAAATGCTGCAAAACATTTGCTTTATGTGCTACAACTTTTAAACAGGACTTTCTCTATTTCCCTCTCTCTTCTCTCTTTCCCTCTCCTCCCTTTCTCTACCTCTTTCCTCCCCTGCGTATGTGTGTGTCTGTTTCTGTGTCTCCAGAGGATTTTAAGTAGTGACACTATAGATAATTTTCAAACTACAAAATCCTTTTTTTTTTTTTTTTACAAACCCTTCCTTAGTTCCCTTTTGCCTTTTGCCTTGAGGACAAGCATACCAACTTTTTAGAATGATACGCAAGCCATAGCCCTTGTTTCCCTCTCCAAGTTAAGCTCTTATTGTATATTCCCTTTCACCTGGATTTCACCAACTATCTTTATTATTCAAACATATCATCCTTATCAGTACTTGCTTAGATTTTCTCATGACTTTTTTATTGTTTGTGTAAATTTAAGGGTTTAATTTTGTTTGTATAAATTTAAGTGCAGTTTTTTTTTTACATTGATATATGGCATATTGGTGAAATCTGGCCTTTTAATCATCACTCAAATAATGTGCATTCTACCCACTATGATTTTTCATCTATCACCCTCCTCCCACCCTTCTGAGACTCCATTGTCTATTATTCCACATTCTATGTCATATGAACACATTATTTAACTCCCAATTATAAGTGAGAACATACAGCATGTGGCTCTCTGTTTCTGAGTTGTTTCACTTAAGATAATGGCCTCCAGTTCCAACTATGTTGCTGCAAAAAATCATGACCTCATGCTATTTTAAATAATAAGAATCACCTTCTTACTTGACTTGGCTAAAAAAATTAAAATCCAGCTCATTCACAACCTTTTCAATAAGTAATTTTTAGAATGTGATAGGGATGGTTAAATTGTACAGTATTAGTCTTACTATGACAACTTACAACCAAAAATTCTCTATTGCTTACAACAACTTCATTTCTCAATCCCTTTTGTGTAAGCAGCTGAGGACTGATTGCTAAACTCTTTCCATGTACCTTCTCATTCATTCTGGGAATCAGGCTGAAGGACAAACCCTTTTTTGAACTTGCCTTTTCTGTGACAATAGAAAAACAACCTAATAGCTGGTAGATTAATGCAATAGCTTTTATAGTTGCCTCTTGCCTTTGGGACTCACCACATCTAGTCACATACCATTGATCAAAGCAAACCCATGGATCAACTCAATAGGCGGCACTGTGTACTTTGGCAATAGGCAAGGATGAGTAATCCTTGTATTGGAAAGATGAGTGAATACTTGGAAACAATAATACAGTCTACCTCCTTTTACCTCCAACAAATTCATTTGAATAGTTTCTCTCTAGAGTTTTTCTCCGCATAAAGAAATGTGATTTATCCAACTTTCTATCCCCAGCACCTACCACAATTCCTGAAACACAATGTGTTTATTAACTGTTTGCAAAATAAATTATTGAATGAATGAATAGAAAAGTAAAGGAAAAAAAATGAAGGGAAAAAGGATCTAATATAGCAACACTCCATTGCAATTAATTTTTGACAGCTATGGTGTCTTGAACTTAACCCAAAATTTCCAGAAGGCAAGTGTTTTATTCAAATTCCTATCACTCCCTCCTGCAAAGTTCCTGCAAAGAACTTGTCATGGTGTGAGTATATATTCAGAAAGTCTTGCCAAGTGATGAATACATAAATAAATATCATGAATAAGCAATGGTAGACACATTCATTTAAAACTATCCTCACCTGTAACTGCATTCTTATATCACTGTTCAGTAATTGTGTTTGTCATGTAAAGGAGATATGACCCTTCACTTGCTGCTCTTTAAAAAACTCTTTGATAAATGACTGGGTTTTGCTCTATTAAGCCTAACTCTGGAGAGGACACACAAAAACAAGTTTGCTTTGTTTTGTTTTTAAATAAATCTATATAATGAAAATCCAAGAACGAAGACATGTCTACCTACAATGCCATAAAACAAAGCCAAAACACATATTTCTGTCCTGTTTAAAAGAAAAAAGCTAAAAGCATTATTTTACTACATTTTCTGAGAGCAGCATGAGACAACATAGAAAAAGTCGCTTTAACTACAGTTTAGTTATTAAGGGAGTGAGCAGAAACACTATTTGAGTGCAAGTATTTTAAAGGGGTGATGGTTAATTTTGCTGTTAGTGAAGAATCTGGGCTGGGCCATCTTCTTCCCCCATGCGAACGTTCAGTTGTCTGGAAAGAGATGATGGTGCTATAACTAGCATAGACATTACCACTTTGCATTGAATTTGCCTGACTTTGTCATTAATTCCATCCTTGGCATGCCTGTCTCACATTCCTTTCCAGCTATAAAATTTAACATCTTACTAAATCTTCCACCACAACTAAGTAATGTTCCCTACTGATAACAGTCTATTTTAAATGTGTATTTTTTCCTAACAAGCTAAATTGAGAATTTGTGTAAAACAGAAAAGGTATAATAAAAACTAATTTATTTGTCACAGTTGGGGAAGGAGGTTCTGAAGGAGGTTTCAGGACACCTGAGATTCCTCTCTTTTAGTATTTTTATGAAAAAATAACCATTTTGAAGAAAATATTTCCAAAAACGACACAACAGTTCCCTGTTTTTCTTAAACACACATACAAATGTGCATTTTCCCCAATGAATCTGCATTATTACTATGTTCCCATTTATATGTCAAATGCTGGCACTCTTGTTTTTAAGGCTGTCAATTAGTTTGTTTATTGAAATGCATCTCAATAATTTTTTAATTTGCTACTTATTATCAACTGTAACTGAAAAAAAATGTTGAAGTGGGGCTCCAGGGGAGGGATAGCATTAGGAGAAATATCTAATGTAGATGATGGGGTGCTGGTTGCAGCAAACCACCATGACACGTGTATACCTATGTAACAAATCTGCACTTTCTGCACATGTACCCCAGAATTTAATGTATAACAAAAAAAATTTGGATGGTAGAATTTTTATCCATATTGAGTCAACAAGATGGGAAATAGGGCCAATTATAAAAACTGAAATGCAAGCACTACAGCATATTGTTACTGTGATTATTTTTTGCTACATCAATGTTTTTCCTTGTTTTCTTCTCATATTTTTTTTAGTAATTAGCTTCCCCAAAAATAAGGGTAAGTTCTGCACTAAAATAGATGAATAATATGATATATATTCTCAGAATATTTAGACTACCATTAATTGTAAGATATACCATTATTTTATTATTCTGAAAAAGTACTACCAATTAAATTTTTCTCATCAGACTTTTTAAAATTATATAACCAATAAATGACCACTTACTTACACATGCATTTTTATCTTGCAAGTGAACAACAAAAGAATGTATAAATGGAACAAGTGAATTATGATAATCTTTTAAATTTCTTGAGCAACTTCATTTTTCTGTGAATCTCTTTTCCATCATGTTCGCCTTCACCATGGGATATGATTTCCTTCAGCCAGATGATACAGTTCCAGTAATTTTCCCCCTAGTAATTTTCATCAGTTGCTTTATTAGTTTTCTCTCATTAACCAATTGAAACTCAGTTTAAGATCTGAAAAAGGCACAGCACTGTTTATTTTTCTGATTTAATTGGAAGAAAATGACACTTCCTTGTGACAAGACTCTAACTGTGGTTTTGCTCAAAAAACTTAGAAACTTTCTTTCTGATATATAGTTCCTGTTTCCTTTGTAGGGTTATGGAACACACACACGTACATACTTTAAGAGGAAGCTTTTGCCTTGGAATCTGTGTTAAATGTCATATCCAGTGTTGACTCCTAGCAGAGTCTATTTTTTAATTTTGTTATTTATGCTGTTTAGTGCATACGGATATGTATGGGTCTCTGTGATCTGCCAGAGCCATTTTTCCTTGGTTGGCTTTTTAGATTTGCTATTTTGCTTCCCTAAACAAATATACCTATGATATCCTTCCAGTCCAGGACTAGCTGGTCACTGCCCTCCTTGGAAAAATCCACAGACTGAGATGGTAAAAAGGACATCAGCTTTCTTGGGTCTCAGGAACCCCTGCCAGCTTGCTTTCATTTTCACTCTAAATGACCTGACATGAGACATTGTGCCTTTAGCGTGGCATCTGTCCATTTCAATTGTTAAAATGCTTAGACCAATTATCTTAGCAAAAACCAATCTCCAGGACCGATTTCTCATGTTGAGCAACCTCAAACACATTTTGCTCCTGTTGTCTCTCCCTCAGTGTCACCCAGGGTCTCTAAAACACAATATTATCTGTCATATTTTCACTAGGTGAAAGAGGTTCAATTATCCTCAGAGTTCGGTGCCTTGCAAACACAGCCATAAAAACTCACCCACCTCTTTAACAAGAATCAATCTAGTATCTCCTCACCTCCAAAAAGTCCCTGCAAGTGCTCTAGTCCTCGAACATTACTAAGACCCGCTCAGGCTGAGGAGGGGAGTGAGACTCCAGCTGCAGTCTCACAGCCCTTGGAATCAATAGCACTGGCAGCTTTATGCCGAGACAAGGCAGATGGGGCACTCCTTTTTAGCTACAGTAGGTGTAGTGTTGGCAAAGGATATGAGTGCTGATCCTCCCTGTTAACAGGTCTGCCCTCTCTCAGAAGAGAACGAGGCATGAGCATGAACTAACCATGGAAGGTACAAAAAGAAAAAAAGGTGGAAGTTGATTTGATAGTGTCTGTGGGGACAAGCAGAGCTCTCTGTTCAGTAGACAGTATTATAAATATTATAATGGAGTTATTAGTGAGAGCAGACTGAACAGCAGCTGGATTGTCACCGTCAAAAACGCTATAGCCTCAGGCTTAAATATGAGAATGTGCAGCGAAGAAACTGTGCATCGAATATTTTGTTCTGCAGAACCCATGGAGCTGCAGAAAAAAAGAGCAGTGTATTGTGCAACTTACTCAAGGGAGAAGAGCCACTCATTATTCAGGAGGGCTTACCCACTATTTGCTTCTAAGGAACAGTAGCGATGATATCTGAGGGACTCACTTTCGGCAAGTGAGTGTCTGGCTGAAATATGGGGGACTGTGGAGCATGCCTCTGGAGGAAAGAAGGCAACTTAAGAAATCTCAACAGTGTTTTCTGGGATATAAAAATCCCCCAGGTTCCTAGAACATGGCAGCGTGAGCGTGCAGGGGAGAAAATGTTGCCTGACTATCTTGCACTCTTACTAGATTCGTCAGCTTACATACCCATGCCTGTGGCCACTGGGAAGTCACCATGGAAGCATGGAGAGGTCAGTGGGAACTCCTACCCCTATGAAAATTCTAAGGGAAAGCAGCAAAAATGTGTTGTTCAAAATCCTACTTACACTACAGATTACTAAGTAACCTCAGGCACTTTTTCTGCCTTAATTCTTCTTAAGCCTTTTAGGACTAATGGAGGCCTGTTCACTTCAAGGTCTTAAATTCAGACCTTAAAAATTGGTGGAACAGCTAAGTCAGTTGGGGGCTTCAGTGTTAAGAGGAAGCTATTCAAATGGAGTCAGATCCCGGAAAATAATATTTTGCTAATGGATAAGACTTCATCTGTGGCCTACATATGATTATATAGTCACTTGGGTTGCTATAATGTATACATTATTGAAAAGGATTTAAAGGCTGATTATAATTTTTTTTCTGCTGTAATAGCAGGGCTTGATTAAAGCAGAAATACTTACTTATTAATTATAGCCATTTTGGCCATAATTCTAAGGCCGAGAAAATATTAATAGGAGTGATCATTTTGAAGGCAAAGTTTTAAGAAAGGTAAAAAAAAAAAAAAAAAAAGAGGACTTTTGTTCCTTGGGAAGCAGTTTTCTTAGAGTCAGTTTGTCCCGAAGCCATTTCTTTCTACTCAAAATAGTGTCTTCCTGCACAAATATCTTCCAAGAAAGCTAAACTGATGAAAATAGTTACAGCAGAATGAATAATTACATAACAGATGTGAGGAAACTGATCAGTGAGGTTCCTGGCCAGTCTAGCTAAAAGGGTGAGAAAGCCAGAAATATTTGAGTCACTGTCTTGTGGAGAGGATGGATTTCCTTGAAATGGCCTTACAGCAGATGGGGCCCTTGGCCTTGTCCACCCATTGGCAGATGGGTGATCAGAAACTGTAGCTTTGAAATATAGATTTAAAGGGCAGCTCTAGGAACTATCACAAGTGTGTGACCTTTCTTAGGGTGGGCTTTCTGGTGGCAGGAGCCTGCTCAGCTCCCAGGCAGGACAGGCTGGAAGTGTGGGGGAGGTAGCCCTGAAGCAGCCCACAGCCAATGACAAGCAGGAGGTGCTGGGTAAACAAAGCTTCTCTCCTCTCTAGAAGGACAATTATGTTCTAATTGTTTTGGTTATTGTTATGGATTCTGACTCTGCTGCGCAGGCTGAAGTGCAGTGGCATGATCATGGCTCATTGCCGCCTCGACCTCCTGGACCCCTGCAATCTTCCCATTTCAGTCTCTAGAGTAGATAGTGCTACAGATGTGCACCACGATGCCCAGTTAATTTGTTTTTTCAGCTTTTTAGAGATGGAGTCTTGCTTTATTGTCCAGGCTGGTCTCAAACTCCTGGTGGAGAAACAATTCTGAGGCTTGCTGAACACAGAGCCCCAATTTCCAACAGCAGCAACAACATATTCGTAAGTGCCACACACACTGTTTTATATATGGAATAAACAGAAATTGTACTAGGTGAAAACATCCAATACAACAAAGGAGTTAGAGATTATTAGGAAAGCAAAGAGGTGTGTTAGGCCCAGGATGGGTGGAGATTTCCGCTAGGGTTGTTGGGGTGTTGGAATTAAGTGCCCATCTTCTTTATTCCCCCAAACCTCAGGAGCCCTGTGTGACTGTGCCATAGTGTACTTTGAAATTTAAGTCCAGAGGTCTCTTTCTCGGGGCCCAACTGCCAACGGCCGCAGGGCTCTTCAGATGGTGGAGAAGTAATCTCTCTGTTGGATTTTCATTTTTTATTTCTCTTGTACTTTTCCACTTACTAAAGAGGAATCTATCTTTACAAATACTCTTGAAAATTTTAGGGACAATGAGCAGGTATGGGAATGCTTAGCCCAAACCACAGAGCAGCTGGACTCTCGTTTATTCTGATCTTTTTCCCGTTTCTCTGAATCCGTGACATTGGCAAAGACAGAAACATGAGTTCGCATGACAGATCACAACATACCGTTCCGGGGAAAAGAAAAATATTTGTACATGTACAAATCCTTGATCATTGACTCCCTTCTCATCCCAGGTAAGGACAAGCTTTTGTGTCCAGGTTGATGTGGTGTTCTCCACATCAGAAGTGTGCAGCTTCTGAGAGATGCTGATCAGAAGCAAGTGTCCTAACTATGCTCTGTTAAGACTGCAATACCGTGTCCTTCTTAAGCAAAGGAATACTAACTGTAACATCAAGTAAGGACCATGTAGAAAAAGAAATTCTTTGAGTTTACCAATGAAGAAATAGAAGAAAATATTGTTCTGTCTTTAATGAATAAGAAACACAGAGAGCCATTAATGTAATATAGGAAGCCATGAATGCTGAATGGCTGTGCCTTCCACAGAGAGGAGGCAGTAGAATGTGAGCCCTTCTCTCTTATCTTTCAGAATCAATGCAGGAGAGGAAGAGGAAAGAGATGGAGAACTGAGTTTGGTTTTAGGGGGTTCATCCCTATGCTTTCCAAGAGCTACCTATGTTTTCTCCTCCCTTCAATTCCTATGTTCACAGTCTCGGAGGATGTCATTGCCAGAACAACCCTCTCAACAAACAAAATGGAACCCTCAGCAGGGAGCCTCATAGAAAGGAATCGGACCTTAGGATACATCTCCTCCCAAAAGTGAATTTAGCACAAGATTTGGAGTGTGTTTCCCTGGCTTTTCCACATAGGAAAGACAGAGGGCTGGAAGATCTACACATCTTGTCAGGGTCAGCTTCTAGAAGGTGGAAGCAGAAATGTTTTCACGGCCAGTAAAGATCCTGAAAATTGAGAGAACAAAATTCCCACTTGGCTGATCTTGGCGGAAAAAAAAGTGGAGATTACCCATCGATTTTATCGTTGGACTTCGGGTCAGCAGAGGCCAGCTGCTGGCAGATCCCTTAAGTGAACATTCTTATAGCCTTCCTGCTGCCTCCCTGGACTGAATTTTCTAAACAGAGACAGAGAGATTGGACACAGAGTCAGATACCCCGAAAAGTTCTGAAATCTCAGGACTAATCATTATAGCCCAGACTCTTCCTTCCATGTCCCCCAGGGAGCCTGTGTCCCTATGAGCCCCATGAGTCTGTGTCCCTAGTCAGCACTCAGCAGGATAAACCAAGGGTCTGAGGAAGCTGAGGGCAGTCACCATCTTAAGCAGTGTGTGTTTCATTGCCAAACAGAGAAGTCTCTTACAACCCTTCCTGAGAAGAAAATCTAACTCAGATAATTGCCTCTATTCCATGAGAAATTGTATTAGCACTTCTAGGAACACATCTTCTGAAGAAGATCTCTGCTTTTTCCAATCAGGGATGTCTTTCTCAGAGTAGCTGGGACTACAGCAATAACACACTCATTAGTGCAACACACACTGGGCAATATATGGAATGCATAGAAATTGTACAAGGCAAAAACATACCATAAAACACATGAGTTGGAGATGATCAGGAAAGCAAAGAGAAACGTGTGTTAGGCCCAGGATTGGTGGAGGTTTCTGCTAAGATCAGTGAGGGGGTGGGTCAAGTGTTCACCTTCATTCAGAATACATTTGTTT
Source organism: Plecturocebus donacophilus (assembly GCA_004027715.1). Classification (NCBI taxonomy): domain Eukaryota; kingdom Metazoa; phylum Chordata; class Mammalia; order Primates; family Pitheciidae; genus Plecturocebus; species Plecturocebus donacophilus. The sequence goes on from PVKP010010551.1 coordinate 33,323, forward strand.
CTTCATATAGGACAGTGAACTCTTCTGTCTGTGCCATGGTTTGGACTGAAGTTTGTGGTATCCTGGGAGTTTCCGGTTTGAGAAGGACAGTGTCAGTCTTGGCTTTAGTTTAGTGCCTTTTTAGCCTTCTGTGTTCACTCATTCTCACATTGCTATAAAGAAATACCAGAGACTGGGTAATTTATCAGAAAAAAGGTTTAATTGGCTGATGATTCTGTGGGCTCTACAGAAAGAATGGTGGCATCTGCCTCTGTGGAGGCTTCAGGGAGCTTTTACTCATGGCAGAAGGCAAACCAGGAGCAGGCGGTTCACATGGGGAAGGTAGGATCAAGAGATTGAGGGGCTGGTGCCACACATTTTCAAATGACCAGAGATCATAAGAACTCACTATCGCAAAGACAGTAGCAAGGAGGCTGTTATTAACATCCACCATTAATGAGAAATCCACCCCTGTGATCCAGTCGAATCCCACGAAGCCCCACTCTGACACTGAGGATGACAATTCAACATGAGATTTGATGAGAACACAGATCCAAATCCTAGCACCTTTTAAAGAGTGGCCAGATGCATGCAGGGAGATTGTGAGGAGCTTTGCACATCCACCACTATGCAAGATTTTTTCAATCTGCTAGAATACCTTAACTTTGAAATATAGTTATCTGGTATAACTGTCATTGGACAAGGTGAGCAAGGACAAAGAGTGGGGAGCACGTATAAAGTCATTCAGGAACTTTCCAAAACAAAAATAATCAAGTAAAAGTCCAGCCCTAAGACCTGGCTCAGGCAGTCCTTCCTCTGTTGCCTCACTATCTTGGCCTTCAGATAGCTGGGGGGAGGAAGGTTATGGAGACATAATACAGACCGTAATCATTTCACTAAGCTTCTGGGAAGGGCAAGAGATAAGCAGCTTCACATATCACAAAAGGAGAAACTAGAAGATGAGAGTTGGCTAGACCTTGAAATCCGTGGTTGGGGGTGCAGCCTGTGACCTTGGATCTCTAAGTGGGGAAATAGCTGGCACCAGCCCCAAGACCCTGATCCCTTCTTGATGAAGCCTGGGAGGCAGGATAAACCTTCACACCTCTTAGCTTAGTATTAATGAAATTGGACAGAAATCCAGCCTGCTAACATCCCTTTACACTCTTTGGTTGTGAAGAATCATCTGAAAAAAGTAATAAAAAATACAAGAAACTGTTTTAAGCAACAAAAGGGAAAGAACTGACTTGTGAAACTGACAAGTTTGGGAACAGGCCAGCATTCAAGCACTGGATTATTGCATGGCCTCAATTGATGCCCCTAGGATTCTGTTTCCCTCTATTTATTGGCTCTATCCTATTGTTTCTTCATTCTCAGGCTTCCTGTGGTAGGAACTGGTCTTTTAGCAAGTCTAAAGTGAAATCCTTCCAGGTTCAATTACAACTGAAATACGATGTCTCTTTCCCAAGAATTCCTATGAGAGTCTTATTTTCCTTCTTGGCCCTAGCTGGGTAACATGCCCATTCCTGAACTGGTCATTGAGGATGGGATGATTTTTTGCCCTGTCCTGAGTCACCTGCTCACCCTTGGGTTAGGTGTAAGGGTGGAAGACAACTCCACCAATACATGGATAGAAACTAAAGAATGGAACTAGTTTCCCTAGAAATGAATGTTGACACTTGCTTTCAAGTCTAAAACAATTATAAAATAAGCAGAACAACTCGTCTGCCACTAAATCTCAGTAAGTGGTACTTCTCAGTAAGAACAAAAAAAAAAAAAAAAAAAAAAACTAAATCTAGCTCCAAATAGACATGATAAATGTCTAATAATCCAAATTTTCTGTCATCTCTCACCCAACACAAAATAGATCTCTATAATCTATTAATCCATTTATAGAGAGCACAAATGTTAAGACTATAAAACCACATTTGCAATCATTACTGCCACCATTTATAAACATCTTTTTGTCTACAAGCCAACCAATAATAAAAACAAAATCCAAAGTTAGCAGAAATGGAGAAAATCTAAAGAAACAGAGATTGAGCAAAAGTTAAGTACTATTGCCACTCTTGTTTTCCTCTGCAACCCAAGACATGCTGGCATTATGCTGCCTATGAGGTCCCCTTCTTGGGCAATGCAGGAAACCTGGTCTTCTCAGGTGAATCCTTCACACATCTCAGTGAATGACCTCCAAATATAATAAAAAGTGATTTTCAGTGAAATGAGTCATAATCATTACTCTCATATAGCTATAAAAGAACATTGTCAAAGGTTTATTTAACTTACTGATTAATAAGGTAACCAATAAATGCTTCAACTAGTTCCAAGGAAAATCATAAATACCCAAACAATATACGGACACAAGAAATGCTGAAAATAATTTACAAATAGATACAGAATGGGTCTGTTCATAAGGTACTAACCAATTACATTCTACTGGACTCAACGAATGTATATATCTATGGACAAGAAGCATTTGCACTATTATTGGTTTTATACAATTTACAGAAATGTAAAATAGCTAAAACTTGAAAATCCGTGGTTGGGGTACAGCCTTTGACCTTGGATCTCTTAGTGGGGAAATAGCTGGCACCAGCCCCAAGACCCTGATCCCTTCTTGATGAAGCCTGGGAGGCAGGATAAACTTTCACACCTCTTAGCTTAGTATTAATGAAATTGGACAGAAATCCAGCCCGCTAACGTCTCTTTACACTCTTATATTGTAAAGAATCATCTGAAGATAAAGATATCTTGGAAGATAAAGATAATTCAGAAGAAATGTAATATTCAAAAGAGTAATTTTTTCCCTTTCAAAGTCTTTCACAGTATCTGGTGATACATCAATATACCTCAACAGGCATTCCATTTAGTCAAAGGTGTGTGACCCCATTCTCATACTGTACTCTATTACATTGTAACAAAAGAAATAATTTTTCTTAACCTTCTAGTCTCACAATATCTTTAGTGATTTAGCTCTCCTAGCTTTTGTTTGAGTTCCCTTATTCCTAGAACTTAATTACAAGCATGGAGGTTGGAACAATATAGTGTAAGTTCACCATTTGGTACTTGAAGTCACCTCTCCTTACCACAGTGTAAGTATCTAAATTGCATATCTTATTTTTAATATACCCTATATGCCAATTATATACTATACATAGGCTATTTATATTCTCTACTACATTCTGTGTTGAGTCTTCTCAACAGATCCTTGTTTTGCAGAATGTGTTTATGAAATTCCTTTCAGATACACTCTTATTTTCCATTTACATTTTACAGTGGCTACATTCATCTTATTCCATTCTTTTCTTCATTGAACATTCTTTAACTAAAAAAAATTCAACATTAGTATCATGAGCTGGTATTCTGAACATGTACTGGCATAAATTTAACAAATTTGAGAATTGCTTTTCAAATTTGTTGAAACACATAATGGCTATCTTTTATAATGAAACTTCGTTTTATTTTCTTTTTTAGGATGACATTAATTCTCTTGATGAACAATCTTTTAAATTGTTGTTTGCTGATAAAAATAGAACATTGTCATCAAATTTTAATCCGTTTATTCTCAACAAACACATGATGATACTCCTGGTTCCCATACTGGAATATTTAATAACATTAACATAAAAGAATTGGATTCGATTCAATTTGGTTTTAAATGATAGTCATGAAAATCGCCATAATTACTCACTTCAGCTCAGAATGTCCTGTGCACAGGTAATATTTCTTTTAAGAACCTTGATATTTATAAGAATGAAGTTTTTGTAATTTCTTCCCTCTTTAACATACTGAAAAAGTTCTCCTAAGCAATGGAATATGTCAATAACAGTGCTTGCACGTCTCTCAATTTACATAATTTTATTGCTAAGGAGACACTGAATACGATAAGCAAGAAAGAAATAGGCCTCACAATAAATAATTTAAAATGTCAACAGGAATTTTTTAGATTGTTCCATCAGAATTAAAATATTATTTCAATACAGCAGATAAAAATTCTCTCAACTCGATTTGGTGAGAAGAGCCAATGGTTTTAAGATGTGAAAGAACTGAAAAACACTAAACTCCAAAAATTTTACAAAAGTTTCACCAAATTTTTAAAAAAGTTTATCTCATGCAGGTTGCCTTATAAATCTTGTTACCCAGATCATTTCATAGGCTAATCTATAACATTACTTTCAAAACTTAATGAGGCAGTGCAAGAAAATCGCTTAGAGGCATCAATTCAAGTATGTGAATAAGATATTACTTTAGAAAATACAATAATATATTTAAAAATCATATTCAATTATTAGTCTATATACCAGGAATGAAATACTGGTATAATATAAGCAAATATATAAATATACTTCAAAATCACAGATTAAAGAAGAAAATTACATATTTTTTCAGGAAAGAAAAATATATTTTAAAGCATAAATATCAGTTTATGAATTTAAAATGTTTTAGTTAACAGAACATTTTCTTAACTACTTAACACCTATAAAATAAAAGTTGAAAGATGGTTAATACTGTGCTGGTTAATACTGAATGTCAACTTGAATGGATTGAAGGATGCAAAAAGCCTCCCAGCCTACATTTTTCACCTGTGCTGGATACTTCCTTCCCTCAAACATCGGACTCTAAGTTCTTCAGTTTTGGGACTCAGACTAGCTCTCCATGCTTCTCAGCCTGCAGACAGCTTATTGTGGGACCTTGTGATCCTGTGAGTTAATATCTAATAAACTCCCTATTATGTATATATATCCACACTATAAGTTCAATCCCTCCAGAGAACCCTGACAGATTTTGGTACTTGGAGTGGTTCTAAATGAACAGAATATTAAGGATGGAGTTTTTTCACTGGTTTTGAGGTTTCTGGAGTTGGCTGCTTAATATGCTTAGACCCAAAAATGCTAAGTAAGGACTAATTTTAATAGTATGATTAGTATGGAAAACACTGATAGTCCTTTCACGAACAGTTTAGAGAATTATACAAAATAAATGCATTTGACACTCCTGACTGACCACTCATGAGAGGCAAGAAGTTTAGTGACTTTATACATAGTAGCTTTGACTATATATGGTGAACTAAGGAACATAATGAAGTCAGTTAGTTGCTCCTAAGTTCACTGGACAGAGTGATGAAAGAAAATGATGAACTCTCACAGTTTCTGTCTCCCAGCTTCAAGAGCAAATGCTGAGCCTCAAATCTGCTAAGATTGCTTTGTGTGAGAGTCTTATGTCCTGTAGAGAAAGAACTGAAATTGTGGGAAAAAAGACATGTTCTTATCATGCGAGTGGCCGACCTGCAACGAAAGGTGCATGCACAGCCTTGCCAGGCATCTACTGTTAAAGTGAGGACATTGATCAGAAAAGAATGGGACCCATCCTGGCCAACATGGTGAAACCCTGTCTCTACTAAAAGTACAAAATTTAGGCAGGCATGGTGGTGCACACCTGTAGTCCCAGCTACTCGGGAGGCTGAGGCAGGAGAATTGCTTGAAACCGGAAAACGGAAGTTGTAGTGAGCCGGGATTGGGCCACTGCACTCCAGTCTGGCAACAGAATGAGACTCTGTCTCAAAAAAAAAGAATGGGACCCTACACCTTGGAATGGGGATGTGTGGAAGGACCCTGATAAAGCTGGAGACACTGAGCTTGTAAACGCTGATGAACATCTTTTTGCCAGAAGAAACAGCTTCCCCAACCCCAGTAGTGGCAGCATCTCTATCCCAATGCTGCCAATGGCCTTTCCGCCTTTCTCTGAGGAGATAAATCCTGTGCTCCCTGACGCAAAAGTGATGGCCTCCCCTAAGGCAGTTGCCAGGGAAGATAAGGTTGATACTTCTCACAAGCCACTCCCAACACCTCTGTTTGCTTCCAGACCCATAACTAGACTTCGTAGACTTTATAGGAGCCTGGTGGGACCCTAGAGGTGAGGTTGAGAGTGTGACTCATGAGAAGGTGTACTACACTCAAAAATAAGTGCTTGAGTTTTAAATTTATATCAGCAGAAACCTAGAGAACAGGCATGGGAAGGGATATTAAGGGTATGGGATAATGGTGGAAGGAATACAGAATTGGATCAGGCTGAATTTATTTATTTGGGCCCCCTGAGTAGAGACTCTGCATTTAATGTTGCAGTTCAGGGAGGTTAAAAAAAAAAGTCTAATAGTTTATTTCCTTGGTTAGTTGCAATGTGGATTAAAAGATGGGCCACTGTGAGCAAGCTGGAAATGCTTGCTCCCACTTGGTTTAAAGTAGAGGAAAGGATCCAAAGACTTAGGGAGATTGGGATGACGGAGTGGATTAGTCACTTTAGATCTACTCATCTCAGCTGGGAGGGGCCAGAAGATATACCCTTGACCAATGCCTTGTGAAATAGATTTGTGAGGGCAGCACCTGCATCTTTGAAGAACCCTATAATTGCTCTTCTCTGTATGTCAGATCTAACAGTGGGAATCCCAGTCACTGAACTACAACACTTAAATACAATGGGAATAATTGGATCCTGAGGTGGCAGGGGCCAAATGGCAGGACTCAACCATCAACGGCAAGGTGGCTGTAGCTACCTTAATGGACAACAGAGGCAAAGTAGCAATCAGAATAGTCTGATTCATGTAGAGCTCTAGCATTAGCTAATTAATCACGGTGTTCCTAGAAGTGAAATGGACAGAAAGCCTACTAGATTCCTACTTAAAGTATATAAGCAGAAAACTTCTAGGTCAAATGACAAAAGATTAATTTAAATTATAAAAACAGAGAATTGCAGCTCCTCAATTTCCAGACTTAGGCTAGTTTACAGACCCAGAAACCTTTGATTGTAGGGGAAGCCAGTTATCTTGAGGAAGGACCCTACTATACCAACAACAACTTATGCTGTTAATCTTTCTACCATCATTCCCCAAGGAGACCTCTGGACTTTTACCAGGGTATCTGTGCATTGGGCAAAGGGAAATGATCAGACATTTTGGGGGCTACTGAACACTGGCTCTGAGCTGACATTAATTCCAGGGAACTGAATATCATTGTGTTCCTCTATTGAAAGCAGGGGCTTATGGAGGTCAGATCTGAATTACAGTGAGTCCAGTGGGTCCCCAGATTCATCCTGTGGTCACTTCCCCAGTGCCAGAATGCATAATTGTCATAGACATACTTAGTAGCTGGCAGAACCCCTACATTGGCTCCCTAACTCGTAGGGTGAGGGTTGTTATGGTGGGAAAAGCCAATTGGAAACCATTAGAGCTAACTCTACCTAGAAAAGTAGTAAATCAAAAACAATATCGCATCCCTGGAAAGATTGCGGCAATTAGTGCCACCATCAAGGACCTGAAAGACAGGGGTGGTGATTCCCACCACATCCCCATTTAACTCTCCCTGTGGCCTGTACAGAAGAAAGATGCACCTTAGAGAATGACAGTGGATTATTATAAGCTTAACCATGTGGTGACTCCAACTGCAGATGCTGTAGCAGATTTGGTTTTATTGCTTGAGCAAATGAACACATCTCCTGGAACCTGGTATGCAGCCATTGACTTGGCAAATGCCTTTTTCTCCATTCCTGTCGATAAAGCTCAACGGAAGCAATATACCTTCATTGTCCTACCTTGGGTATATCAACTTTCTGGCTTTGTGTCATAAGCTTACTCAAAGAGACCTTGATTGCTTTTCACTTCCATAAGATATCACATTGTTTCTTTACACTGATGGTATTATGTTGATTGGATCCAGTGAGCAAGAAGTAGCAAACATACTGGACTTACTGGTGAGTCATTTGTGTGCCAGAGGATGGGAAATAAAATCAACAAAAATTCAGGGAACTTCTAACTCAGTAAAATTTCTAGGCATCCAGTGGTGTAAGGGCTGTCAATATACTTCTTCTAAGGTGAAAGATAAGTTGCTGTATTTGGCCCCACTTACAACCAAGAAAGAGGTACGATGCCTAGTGAACCTATTTGGATTTCGGAGACAACACATTCCTCATTTGGATGTGTTTCTCTGGCCCAACTATTGAGTGACCCAAGAGGCTCCCAGTTTTGAATGGAGTCCAGAATAGGAGAAGGCTCTGCAACAGGTCCAGGCTGCTATGCAAGCTTCTCTGCCACTTGGGCCATATGTCCCAGCAGATCCAGCATTGCCTGAGGTTTCAGTGGCAGATAGGGGTGCTGTTTGGAGTATTTTACAGGCCCCCATAGATGAATCACAGCAGAGGCCTCTAGGATATTGGAGCAGAGCGCTGCCATCTTCTGCAGTTAACTACTCTCCTTTTGAGAGACAGCTTTTTGCCTCTTACTGGGCTTTCACAAAAACTGAATCTTTGATTATGAGTCATCATGTCACCATGTAACCTGAACTGCCTCTCGTGAACTGGGTACTTTCTGACCCATCTAGCCATAAAGTGGGTCATCCACAGCAGCATTCCATCATCAAATGGAAGTGGTAAAAACCTGATAGGGCTCTAGCAGGTCTTGAAGGCACAAGAAGTTACATGAGGAAGTGGCTCAAATGCCCATGGTCTCCACTACTGCCACCCTGTCTTCTCTCTCCCAGCCTGCACCAAAGGCCTCATAGAGAGTTCTCTATGATGAGTTGACTGAGAAAGAGAAGAGTAGGGCCTGGTTCACCGAGAGTTCTGCATGATATTCAGGCACCTCCCAAAAGAGGACAGCTGCAGCACTACAGGTGCTTTCCAGGACATCCCTGAAGGACAGTGGTGAAGGGAAATCTTTTCAGTGGGAAGAACTTCAAGCAGTGAACCTGGTTGTGCACTTTGCAAGGAGGCAGAAATGGCCAGATGTATGATTATATACTAATTCATGGATGTAGCCAATGGTTTGACTAGATGGAAGAAACCTGATCAGAAAATTGGTAACAAAGAAATCTGGTGAAGAAGTATATGGTTGGACCTCTCTGAGTGGTCAAAAACTGTGAAATATTTGTATCATATGTGAGTGCTCACAGTGGGTGATCTCAGTAGAGGAGGATTTTAATAATCAAGTGGATAAAATGACCCATTCTGTGGACACCATTCAGCCTCTGTTTGCAGCCACCCTTGTCATCACCCAATAGGCCCATGAACAAAGGGGCCATGGTGGCAGTGATGGAGGTTATGCATGGACTCAGCAACATGCACTTCTATTCACCAAGGCTGATCTGGCTGTGACCACTGCTAAGTGCCCAATTTGTAGCATCACAGACCAACACTGAGCCCTTGACATGGCACCATTCTTTGGGGTGATCAACCAGCTACCTGATGGTAGGTTGATTGTATTGCACCTCTTCCATTATGGATAGGGCAGTGTTTTGTCCTAACTATAATAGATACTTACTTCAGTTATGGGTTTGCCTATCCTACATGCTATACTTCTGCCAAGACTACCACCCATGGACTCATGGAATGCGTTATCCACCATCATAGTTTTCCACACAGCATTGACCCTAACCAAGGCACTCCCTTTATGGCTAATGAAGTGCACCAGCAGGCTCATGCTCATGGAATTCACTGTTCTTACCATGTTCCCCATAATCCTGAAGCAGCTAGATTGATAGAACAGTGGAATGGCCTTTTAAAGTCACAATTATGATGCCAACTAAGTGACAATGCTTTGCAGGGCTGTGGCCAAGTTTACTAGAAGGTCATATAATACTCTGAATCAGCATCCAATATATGGTACTGTTTCTCCCATAGCCAGGATTCATGGGTCCAGGAATAAAGGAGTGGAAACAGAAGTAGCACCACTCACCATCACTCCTACTGATCCACTAGCAAAATCTTTGCCTCCTTTTCCCACAACATCACGGTCTGCTGGCTTAAAGGTCTTAGCTCCAGAAGGAGGAGCACTGCCAACAGGAGACACAACACTGATCCCATTAAACTGAATGTTAATATTGCCACCTGGTCACTTTGGGCTTCTCCCACCTTTAAGTCAAAAGGCTAAGAAGGGAGTTACAGTGTTGGCTGGGATGATTGACCCAGACTATCAAGATAAAATCAGTCTACTACTCCACAGTGGAGGTAAGGAGCATATGTGTGGAATACAGGAGATCCATTAGGGTGTTTCTTTGTATTATCATGCCCTGTGATTAAGGTCAATGGTAAACTACAACAGCTCAATCAAGGCAGGCCTACAAATAACCCAGACCCTTCAGGGATGAAGACTTGGGTCACTCCACCAGGAAAAAAAAAATGACCTGCTGAGGTGCTTGCTGAAGGCAAAAGGAATGCAGTTGGGTAGCAGAAGAATGTAGTCATCAATACCAGCTACGACCATGTGACTAGCTGCAGAAACAGACTGTAATTGTCATGAATTTTCCTCCTTCTTTTGTTAAAAACATGTTTGTGCCTGTATACACTTGTACTAAGAAAATATCTTAATTTTATTTCCTTATCACATGACATAAAATTGATTGACAACATATCAGCATTTAAGTATTGTTACTTTTTGTAATAGTATTTGGGGGGACAATAGGTGTGTTTACCGTCGTACCAAGGATATTTGTATTCTGTTAGGTGTAATTATGACCTTGGTATTGTCTTTATTTGAAGATTATGTATGATCTTAGGAGATGTGTATGGGTTCAAGTTTACAAGGGGTGGACTTGTGATGGCTATTACTGCGTGTCAACTTGATTGGGTTGAAGGATAAAAAGTATTGGTCTTGGGTGTGTCTGTGAGGGTGTTGCCAAAGGAGGTTAACATTTGAGTCACTGGGTTGGGAAAGGCAGACCCACACTTAATCTGGGTGGGTACCATCTAATCAGCTGCCAGGACAGCTAGAATACAAAGCAGTAAGAAAAATGTGAAAAGACTAGACTGGCCTAGCCTCCCAGCCTACATCTTTCTCCTGTGCTGGATGCTTCCTGCCCTCAAACATGGGACTCCAGGTTCTTCAGTTTTGGAACTTGGACTGGCTCTTCTTGCTTGTCAGCTTGCAGATGGCCTATTGTGGGACCCTGTGATTGTGTGAATTAATACTTAACAAATTCCTGGTATTAGTCCATTTTTACCCTGCTGATAAAGATTTAACTGAAACTGGACAGTTTACAAAAGAAAGAGGTTTAATTGGACTTACAGTTCCATGTGGCTGGGGAAGCCTCACAATCACGGTGGAAGGCAAAGAAGAGCAAGTCACGTCTTACATGGGTGGCAGTGGGCAGAGAGAGAGCTTTTGTAGGGGAACTCTCTTTTTGAAACCAACAGATCTTGTGAGACATTCACTATCATGAGAACAGCATGGGAAAGATGTGCCCTCATGATTCAATTACCTCCCACTGGGTGCCTTCCACAACACATGGGAATGCAAGATGAGATCTGTGTGGGACACAGCCAAACCATATCATTCCACCCTTAGCCCCTCTCAAATCTCATGTCCACACATTTTGAAGCCAATCATGCCTTTCCAATGGACCCCAAAATCTTTACTCATTTCAGCATTAATCAAAAGTCCACAGTCCAAATCTCATCTAAGACTAGGCAAGTCCTTCCTGCCTACGAGCCTATAAAATCAGAAGCAGAATATTTACTTTCTAGATACAGTGGGTTACAGGAATTGGATAAATACAGCCATTTCAAATGGGAGACATTGCCAAAACAAAGGGGCTACAAGCCCCATGCAAGTATGAAATCCATCAGAGCAGTCAGATGTTAATGCTCCAAAATGATCTCCTTTGAATCCATGTCTCACATCCAGGTCATGCTGATGCAAGAGGTGGGTTCCCATGATCTTGGGCAGCTCAACTCCTGTGGCCTGCAGAGTACAGCCTCCTCCCTCTCGGCTGCTTTCATGGCCTAGCATTGAGCATATGTTGCCTTTCCAGGCAAACAGTGCAAGCTGTTGGTGGATCTACCATGCTGGGGTCTGGAGGATGGCGGCCCTTTGCTCATAGCTCCACTAGGCAGTGCCCCAGTAGGGACACTCTGTGGGGGCTCTGCCCACACATTTCTCTTTCATGCTGCCCTAGAAGAGGTTCTCCCTGACTACCCCACCCCTGCAGCAAACTTCTTCCGGGCTTTGAGGTGGTTCCATACATATTCTGTATCTAGGCGGAGGTTCCCAAACCCCAGTTCTTCACTTCTGTGCACTCACAGGTTCAACACTATGTGAAAGCTGCCAAGGCTTGGGGCTTACACCCTCAGAAGTCATGCCCCAAGCTCTACATTGGGCCCTTTCAGATTGGCTGGGGCATAGGGCACCAAGTCCCTAAACCACACACAGCATGGGGACCATTGACTGGTCCCACAAAATCATTTTCTTCTAGGCCTCTAGGCCTATGATGAGAGGGGGCACTGTGAAGACTTCTGACATGCCCTGGAGACATTTTCCCCATTGTCTTGGAGATTAACATTTGGCTCCTCATTACTCAGGCAAATTTCTGCAGCTGGCTTGAATTTCGCCTCAAAAAATGAGTTTTTTTTCTATCACATTGTCAGGCTGCAAAATTACCAAACTTTTAGGCTCTGCTTCCCTGATAAAACTTAATGTCTTTAACAGCACCCAAGTTACCTCTTGAGTGCTTTGCTGCTTAGAAAATTCTTCCACCACATACCCTAAATTATCTCTCTCATATTCACAGTCCTACAGATCTCTAGGGCACGGGAAAAATGCGGCCAGTCTCTTTGCTAAAACATTACAAGGGTCACCTTTGCTCCAGTTCCCAACAAGTTCCTCATCTCCATCTGAGACCACCTCAGCCTGGACCAGATTTTGGTCAAAGCCATTCAACAAGTCTCTAGGGAGTTCCAAACTTTCCCACATTTTCCTGTGTTCCTCTGAACCCTCCAAACTATTCTAACCTCTGTCTGTTACCCAGTTCCAAAGTCGCTTCCACATTTTCAGGTATCTTTTCAGTAACGCATTACTCCTGGTACCAATTTACTGTATTAGTCCATTTTCACACTTCTGATAAAGACATACCTGAAACTCAGCAATTTACAAAAGAAAGTGGTTTAATTGTCTTACAATTCCACTCCCCTTTATATATGAATGTCCTATTAGTTCTGTCCCTCTAGAGAAACCTGACTAATACATATACATTTTAGGTTGACTGCAATAAAAAATATATATATTTCAGAAAAGTATTTTAAATTTACTTTAATTCCCCCCAGAAATCTGATTTGAAGTTTCTTTTATTTATATATTAATTTTGAGCAAAATCGTATCTCCATAATATTAAGACATTCCAACTAAGAGCATGGATAACCCCTTCATTTGTTGGTTTATTTTATACACTTTAAGAAAGTATAATCTTTTACTATGAAGAAATGTTGTGATTGATTTTGTTAATTTTTATATATTTTATACATTTTATTGCTGCTATTAATGTTTTTCTTAACTATATTTTTCTGGCTGATCATTGTTGTTATAAAATTTTTGTAAGTTGATGTTATACTCAGCAACTGTCATAGTTTGCTATTTACTTTTTTAGTTTTTGACTGGGAGGATAACATTATCTATAAATTAAAACAACTTTAGTTTTTTTAAAACTCATACATCTATTATTTTTTGCTTATTAGGGCGGTCAGGACTATCAGTATTATTTTTGCTTCATTAGCTTTTGAGGACCAATTTAGTGATATCATTTTTTAAATAATAGCTGTATTAAGATATAATTCACATACCATACAATTTCACACTTAAAGTATAAAGTTGAATGGTTCCAAATAAATTCTCACAATAGTGCAAATGTCACTCTAATTAAAATGATTAATTTGACTACTTCACAATTAATAGCTTGTTTTAAAACAGACAACATGGACAAAGTTAAAAAGCTAATCGATTGAGAAAAAATATTTCAAATACTGTATCTAAAGACACAAGTAAACTAGTCACAAGTAAAATTTGTGACTAGACAAATTAAAAGAAACTGGGAGACATAATTATATTCCCAACATATTATTAAACTTAGAAAGCTGTATACTATGAGTGTTAACAGAGATGGGGGACATAGGAGTCCTTTGCATTGTTGCAGTGAGGGTATAGATTGGTGTAATCATTCTTCAGATATATCTGGTAGTGCTCTGTAAAAATAATTATACATAGTGCTAGGATTCTGTATATATTCCCAGAGAAGTTTTCACACAAGTTCAGTAGGAAACATATCATTAATGAGAAACAGAGCTGCAGGCAATACAGTGTCCATCCCTAAGAAGAATGAATGTATATATAAAATGTCACAGAATACTATGCAGCAATTAGGAGCAATGAGCTACATAAATATACAGCAACATGAACATATCCTGAAAACAGAAATTTTTACTGAAACAGTAAAATACGATGAGATCTATGGTCTAACATTATTTCAATCAATGTTATTGCCTCTGCATGGAAGAAAAATACACATTACAGATAAACACATGTAATAAAAGAATCTACCTGAAATGCATTATAATGGCTACCTATGAGTAAAAATGGAGTAGAGGGAGTATAGGAAAACGAGAATGGGGAAAATGATCAAAAGGAAAGAATAGATAAAATAAGATATATGATGCTCAAACTACTAAAGAGAGTGTGCCATAATATGAGTAGTATATTAACACCCAACTCCTGAAGTTCAGAGAGAAGAACTGTGTCACTTCTCTAAGGTTTCCACAGCCTGTAAGAGGCAAAGAAAATCTTGACCTCAGATCTCCTGAACCCAGGCCAATTCCTCTATCACCTATTAATAGCAATGATTGTAAGAGCATATTACTCTCTCATTTGACACAACAATCTAGTGGGTTAAACATGGTGGATCTTATTATCTCCATTTTACTAATTAACAAACCATGTCTATCATTATACAACACAGTCATACAACTAACAGTTGGTACATCTTGAACTTGAAATACAGGGCATCTCTTTCCAGGGCACTCTTACCACTATACCATCATTCTTTCAGTAAGTTATAATGCTCATATCACATAATTATCTCCTTTGAGAGTTCCTTTAGAATAAATGTGGTCTTAGTTCAACACTATTTATTGAATAATTGGTAGCAAAGATACATACATTTTTAATAGTATTTTTCTTCCAAATTTATCTTAAGTTCAAGGGGGTACATCTTCACGTTAACATTAAAATTCATTTTGCTTTGTTTTCACAGATAAGGAGCTCTAATAATTCAGACACAGAAGACAGAAAACCTTTCGACTTTGCTTATGAACAAATATGTCCCAGACTTAGAAAACTAGAATTTCTGCTTTGTAAATGTAAATAGTTTAAGGCAGGCATACTAAGGCAATGTAAACTTGGCAAGAAAATGTTGCTAAAAAGGCAAAGCAACAATGATACTGTTATAAAAATATTTATCTCTGTGTCTTTGGGACAACTTCACCAACCTTGTTTGTTTTCCTCCTAGAGGTCAGTTTTGGGGATGTTCCAGAATAAATAAAAAATCTGGAAATATACAAGATTTTTGAAAATTAAAAAATTTGTTTCCAAAAATAAAAATAAAAATACTAAATGTGAGATATAATAATGAATTAGAAAATACCATAATAGTCACTGGAAGACTGGGAAAATTGTTGCATGCCGGGAAAAAAATCTTAATAGGCACCATGTAATAGAACAAGATATTGTAGGAAAACATCTTTGTTCTTTGAGATATATCCAAATTGTTTGGGAATGGAATGTCAAGAGAAGGGAAAGCTAAAAGCTATAAAAATGTAAATAAATCATGAGCCTAGATGAAGTGTATGCAGAAATTAATGGAATTATTCTTGTAACTTCTGGGGGTTTAGAAGCTATAAAATATAAACATAATCATTTTATAAAATATTTTAAGTGTCAGCTTAATGCAACAGTCATTAAAGAAATTTTTTTTGGTATCTTTGGACTCCATTAATCCATTAATCTAGAACAATCCCTTTCCTCTTGTATTTCAGTACTTTGTGATGCTAACAGTGCATTTTGCAGAATGTCTCTCAATTTAATTTGTTTTCACAATATTTTACACAAATTAAAAAATCTTTGCATTAATATTCCACAATTCATATTACATCATTTTTATTTCACAGGAGGCCATATGACATCAATTTGTGTCAGCATAGTAATACTGCATTTTAGTTTTTATTTCAGGTGGTGTTTAACATATGTATTCCCTGTGAAGGTACCTCTTATCGTTTGTGTATGTAGGTAATAACCTGGGTGGCATAAAGGGACTATATAACAAATAAGTTTCTAAAACTTTTTCTTCAATAATTTTCAACATTCATTGATAATTCCTGCTGGAATTGATTATTACCACAGTGGTTGTAAAAGTATTTTTTTCTACTTTTATTAGTTTGTATTCTTGTGTAAATAAGGCTTTACTGCCCCTTTCATTTTTATTTTTTGTGAAGCGATTTTCAGATATTTTCTACATAAATACAAGGCTATGATGTGTTTAAATAGAGAATTCTCCTACAAAAAAAAAAAAAGAATGAAAAATTTGAATATTTTTCCACCCTATTACAGTTTTTATTCTTTTCTACAGCCCCTTTTATTGTTAAGTTTCATGGTTATATAATATGTTACATGTATTTACTTCCCAAGAAAATACAAACTCTTTTAGAGATCATCTTACAGATCTACATTGCTTGGTAAGAACTGTCACATGTAAGGCATAGTGAGTGCTCAAAAAATATGTATTAAATAAATTAATTTTCAAACATCTTTGGTGAATGAACTTCTAATGTGTCAAAAAATTCCTATAACCCTAAAGTAAACATTTTTTTAGTCTTTTAGTTTTACATTTTTAGTAATAATAAATTCATTAAAATTCTAAATAAATACAAAAGGAATAAATAAAAATAGCTGGAAGAAATTAGTCTTGTCATAGAAATCAATATCTTGCCAACTGAGAAAGTTACAGGTATTAAGAAGATTCTTTATAAAAATATCAAACACTATAAATTCGTAGATATAAGACAATGGAAGAAGGAGAAACACAAAGAAATACTGAAGAGAAACTTAAACGCTAGTATTAGAAAATACAATGTATACAGCAAAGTGTGCTTCTACATTAAAAAATATGATCTGCTTCTTAGGCTAAACTATGTAATGTAAATAATAACAAGGAAAAATATATTAAGATTTGAATCTGCATTTGTCCTATAACAACCAATAAAAGAAAAAATATACAAGTATCACATAAGTAAGAAGCCCAAAGTAGATGAAACTAGACTAATAGTAACTCTAAATACGCAACAGTATGGACGGAACTGGAGGACATTATGGTAAGTGAAACAAGCCAGGCAAAGAAAGACAAATGCCACATATTCTCAGAGTGGGAGCTAAAATAGTGATGTCATGCAGGTAGTGAATAGAATGGTATTACTAGAGGGTAGGAGGGCAGATGGGGATAAGGAGGGGTTGGTTAATGGGTACACAAGTACAGTTAGATGGAAGAAGACCTAGTGTTTGGTAACACAATAGGGTGACTATAATTAATAGCAACTTATTGTGTATTTCAAAATAACTACATGAGTAGATTCTAAACGTTCCCAAAACAAATATGTAAGTTTGAGGTGATGGATATTCCAATTACCCAAATTTGATCATTATACATTATATGCTTATACTGAAATATCATATGTACAACCATTATGTATTTATAAAAATACTAAAATGTTCTAGTAGCATCCTGAATTCTATCTTTAACCTCTTGGCATGGAATGAACTAACAATTAAGGACCACTGGGTCTAGATGCAGATAATACATTACCTCAGGATATTAACAGAATTACATGTAAAATAACAATATTAAATGAAAAAGTTATAAAGAAAATCTGAGCATGTTACATATGTTGATTAATCCTCACAACAGAGCATATATATATATATATATATATATATATATATGTATTACATACATTTCACAGTTGAAAAAA
Organism: Plecturocebus donacophilus; assembly: GCA_004027715.1. Taxonomy (NCBI): domain Eukaryota; kingdom Metazoa; phylum Chordata; class Mammalia; order Primates; family Pitheciidae; genus Plecturocebus; species Plecturocebus donacophilus. Next base: position 51,125 of record PVKP010010551.1, read on the forward strand.
ATGTAAGATTTTGGAAAAATTACTTGCCTTAAATTGCTTATAAAGTTGGTGGAAGTCAGTGTTGAAAGTTAACCATTGCAATCATTGTCAGTGATAACACCAATAGTTTACCTTAATGACAAAAATACAAAACACTATACAAATATGCAGAAGTGGGATGTGTGTGCATGTGTGTGTGTGTGTGTGTGTGTATAAGTGTCTTTCAATAGGGACAGTTTGATAGTAACTAATACTGGATAATTCGATAAAATGTAGGAAAGGCTAGCTAAGGCTCTTAGAGTGAGAAACAGGATATACATAAAGACATGGGGAGAAGAATCAGCTATAACAGAGAAAAGGAAGGGAAAGCTGATTCTTGACTTAAGAAGCATGGATGGGATGTTGGGTAATGGCAGCAACTAAGTAGGAGTTGATCCAAAATTTCGGTAAGAGAGGTAGTCCATATGCTAGCAAGCCTAGGAGATCACATTCTTATACTTAATAGGGGTCATTCTTCTCCTAGATGAAGATCACAGGTTCAGTTATAAAAATAAGAGACTGCCCTCCAAAACACTACTGAGTTGCCTTAACAACTTCAAACCTGCACTGCAAGTTTTGGATGAAAGCAATTTTATTAAATTTCTAATAATGTTATTTATAAAAAATAAGAAATGTAAGAAACTTCATGTTTTCTTTTCTAGCATGTGTGTATGTGTGTGTGCGTGTGTATTTTATTCATTAACAAGGTGCTATCTGGTTAAGTATGTGCTAGAGACATTAAAGATCTTAACACCTGCAGAAATGTTTAATAAATTACTATAAACCTTGATGTAGTCACCTGGTAGTTTTCCTGATTTAGAAGTAATCTCAAAAATAATTTGATCATATCATCACTTAAACTGTATGTATAAGACATTATCAGTTGGTAAGAAAAACAATAATAATTTAATGATAATTACTGTGAGAACAGACAATACACCAGTCTTTAGCAGTGCAGAAATGATATGCCTCTCTAGTTGAAACACCTGAACCTAGTTCTCTGAATCTCCAGACACCAAAAATAGTGATGTTTTTAATTGTCCTGAGTTTAATCCACATTAAAGACAAATGTGCTCCAGAAGCATATGCAGAATTTGTAATTTTCAAAACCATAAAGAAAATCCATTTTATATTCAGAGACCCATGGCTTTTCTAGAAAATAAAAACAAAAAAAAATGTAATCCTTATAAACCTGGAAAATATTGGTTCTACTCCTTTTTATTATTAATATACTATCTAAATCTAAAATAATTTTAGATTATTTTAGATTATCTAAAATCAGTATATAGTTTTCTGCCACTCCCCAAAGAAATTACCCTATATAACACAGACACACACACACACACACACACACACACACACGAAATGAAAAGCAATATGGATAATATAATCTATTGCAGTAATGCTATTTAATATTTATTTTTTAATGTTCTAGAAGATTGAAAAGATATGCAATAAATTATTGTGTTGGAGGAGAAGAAAAAGGAAGCTTTTCACTTTTACCTTCTTAATTTTACAATTCCAAATGAAGACTTTATAAAAATAAAATGAATATAAAATATCAGTTACAACTCAGCACGTTTCTAAAACATGTTTCAATTCTCATCTGGTGAGTGAAACTTAAAATTACCACGTTTTACTTAAAATTATAAAGTATTTATTCACTTGCAAATATATATTTTAAACTAATCCCTCTCTGATAATTAGAGGCCTCTACTTTTCTGTTCTATAAAGCTTTCAGATTCCAGTTTATCCAAGTTATTTTAAGCCAGCATAATATAAATCCTCTCAATTAAAAAATAAAGACTATAACATGCTATTTTATAGGATCTTACTCTTGAACTTTCTGAGCAGACCAAATATCTCAGATCTGTCAGAACTAGAGATTCAGAGAGCTATAATTAGTCTCTTCATTTTCCCTTGAATTCTACTCATATATTGCCCTTTTCATCACTACCACAGCCACCCTCATCCATGAGCAACTCTTGTGATTTATTACATAAATCATACAAAAAAGACAATTTTCTGCAGGCTGAACTACTGGACCAAAATCAAGTCTATACTAATATGGTGAAGTAGAGCACAATTTTAATTACTGAAATCATGTGGTGAATTCTTTTAGCGAACATACATTTTACTAAAATATTTAAATGACTGAATCAAAAGTGATAGTGTTCTATAAAATGACTACAAGTGGCACACATTATTTGCTAGTCTTACTAGTAGAAAGGTATCCTCTCTTACTCCACTCCTCAGCTCTTCATCTATAATGATTAACCTCATTTCATACCACTTATTTTACTTTAAAAAGACCTTCTACCTTATGATATCATCAGTATTTTATTTCTGTTACAGCTATAATTACTATTTATGTTTTCTAACCAGATGGGACTAAAAAACAGACAACAGCAATAAACAGAAAAGTAGATGAACCTGTAATATTTATAGTGAAAATGTCCTAAGAGTGACATGATAGTTCTTTTGTAGCACTGTTAGAATTATTTTTCAGAGAACGAAGACACAGAGATTTCTGTCACTAGTTCATTCTAAATATATTTTATGAAAAAAATATTTAAGCAAAAGACTAAAGGATTTTATTGCATTGAATAAAAAGCTTAGTTTAAGAAGCTAATACCACACTGTAGATGTGTTATTAAAATGTCATCAAACACATTTTCTTTTTATGCTTTGCCTCCTTTATCTTTGCAACATATGCGTTATAGCCTAATACGTAGAAATCGTACTCCATCTATCAGAGTTCCTTTGGGAAGTTTCTGTGGTCTAATGTTTGGGACATTCTATTCATCACCATACAAGAAACTATGACACACTTAGCGCATCATTTCTCTGGGGACTTCTATTGTCTCTGGACAAGGGGGTAGAGAGAGTGACCTGAAAGGTCATTCCCATCTCCGCTTTTATGGTAACACGTTGGGCAGCAGTGGAGTTTCCTTTTTCAGGAAAATCAGCCAGCTTACCACCAGGTAGACATGTAGCCATTTTGGTGTAAATAAGGGCAATAGTGGACAACTAGATACAGGTGTAAAATATGAAGGTTATGAGATTTTGATAATAGGTATCACGCATTTTAAGAATTTTCAAGAATGGCAGCGTTCTTTGACTTGAACGATCATGTTAAATCTTGTGCAATTTAGAAAGACTGAGGATTAGGAAAGAAAAATAAGCAAAAAGGAATTTGAATTGCTCTAAAAATTCCTGCCACTTCAAAACAAACCACAAAAGAACAAAGTTACTAACTGGGGAGCTCCAGTGAGAGTAAATGGAGGTTCCGACAGGGAAGAAGCCGCACACGGAGACTCCCGGAGCCATTCCAGGCGTTACTAACGAAACCGACAACTGAGCCCAGCTGCATTGCACCGACACTGGGGAAAGCTGGGATTCTGTTGTCTACAGCAATTCTTGGCACAACTCATTGACATCTAATACATGTTTCTATGCCTAATAATTAAAAACCAACACGCTCCAAACAGTCGCACAGAGTGTGAGGTCAAAAGACCATGTTAGGATGGCTGAACTAGCTCAGCTGCGTTTCCTGAGGACAATTACTTTCATAATTAAGCTTTCAAAAGTGTAATTTGAAGAAGAATTTCCCATCTCCCCAAGGCCTGTTCTGCTAGTGTCAAAATTCTTATAGTGGGACTTTCTTGGAACAGAGACAGAATATCAGCAATATGGCCTGGGAGCCATATTGGAGAGGAAGACACATCGGAATAGCTGCCGGTATTTTTGTTTTCACGTGTGGTGTTTCCTCTCCATTTCTATCATTTATTTGCCAATCTTTCTCTTGGAAGTAAAATTCATTAAAAGTGCTCAATCATTACTTCTCTTATTACCAGCAAAGGCACACATCCCTTTCATTCTCTGAGGTGTTAATTCAATGAACAACTAAACTTACTCTGCATTTATCAAGTGTTATACACTAGGGATACAAGGTCAAGGTTGAGAAGGGCATGGTCCCTATAGACAGGACAGAAAGCTCACTTAAGGGAAGGCACAGAGAAGTCAGGATAAAATTACAATTTCATATATTTGGTAGAATCACATGTCAGGAGGAACTCAGGGATCAGAACATAAACATTTTGAGGGTCAGAAAAATGTTTCCTGGGAGAAGTATATTCAACACTGAGATAAGAAAAAAAATGAATTGGCATTGTCTGAGTGAAGCAAAGGAGAATCTTTTCTCAAGCATTTGGAATAATAGGTGCAAAATTCCAAAGGTGAGCAAGAATTGTTATATTCCAGGACTCATGATGGTATGTTTATTTTTCTTTCTCCCCCCCCCACCCAGAAATCTTTATCCACAGTCTTTACCATCACTAATGTTAAAATACAACATTTCCCCTGGGTTTCACCTTTGTTGTTCTCTGTGTCCTTTTCTTTCTAGATTCCTCTCTTGCAATTAGCCCGTCTCCCTGTTTTATCTGTTTCTCTCTCTCTTTGCAATCAGTTAATCCATTACATATATTTTACAGTTCCTATCACTAAAGAAAAATGAGAAACAAACTTCCTTTGACCCCTGTGCTATGAAGTTTGGTGTCTTATCCTGAGGCTGGTGCACAACCAGTGACTGGTGTCAAGCAACTAAATACCGTGAGGTTTAACGTCCTGAAAATAGCATCCTGGCTCATCTGTGCAAAACTGATTGGAGGAAGCGAGACAGGAAGTAACCATACCTATCGGGAGGCTTGCTAGCAGCATTGTCTAGACAGTGGCAGTGGAGACAGAGATTAGACAGCTACAGAGAGAGAGTAACAAGTGATGATTGACAGGACTTCATGAAATCAATACCATGAGAGCAGCTCCAGGTGGGGACTCAGTGAACATGAAGGTGGAAGGCCAAACTTCACATGACCCTAAGCATCAGCCTCAAAGCCACCCCAGCTAAACATTTTCAAGTGAAGGTGTGGCACTGCTTCACAAATACATGCTTTGAAAGTGTACTAACCATTTCTTCCATGCAGATTGACTTTCTAAGCCCTGGCTAAGAAAAACAAATTCTGAAATTTCTTCTGATTGGCCCTTAAGGTTGTGAATGGTGCGGGGAGTAAAGGGTGAAGTGCAGCCTTCGGTTTGGGAAACTTCGTGACTCATGACCTACACTCACCGTCCAGCAGATGCTCAACAAGTATGTATTGAAACGTTCTATTCAGCAAAACAGGAAGCACTAGAGAAGGTGGGGCTGCATCAGATGATTGCCCAGCCTGCTAAACATGTGAAATGGAGGTGTCTGGTGACATTTTACATATCGTCCTTAGACATGGGTATTGGATGCTCAGCGAAATAAAAAGGTGGGAAAATTCAAGTCTTTTTGGCTATAAAGTTCAATCTTAAAATATTGAGAATACACACACACACACACACATATATACACACACCACATCATCTTGAAAGTGTTGGGGAAAAAAAAGTAAGGACAAAGCTCTATAAATAATATCTACTAGGAGTGCTACTATTTATATCGAGTTATCTACGTTTTACATTATTTGTCCTCAGTTCTTATTTCAGTTGGCTGCTAACTACTTCATCACCCTGTCTTCCCTGCAATATAAGTTCCTCAGGGGTAAGGTAAAGGGATTTGAATAGAGAATTATAAGCTTTATACCACTTCCTAGCTCTAAAATTCAAAGTGTATGATTCTTAGGCTGATTTTTAAACTCCTTACATTTAATTTCAATAATATCTCAGCATTTCAACATGAATCACCTGACAACCCCATAAATTAAAAGTTCTACCAAAAACTGGACCATTCTTCTTTGGCAGATTTGGGGAGCCCTCACAGCTGTATTTACCCAGAAGCAGAATCGGAGATAAGGTTTTTAGTACATGATATTTATTTGGAGAGTAAAGTAGACACCAGTATAGGAGAAAGGAAATCAGAAAGTACGGAAAAAGAGCTCACTGTGAATTACTAGAGATTAACCTCACTGGGGAGACATGGAGAGCCAGAGCTATCCCATCTGGATGATGAAAGAGCCAGAGTTGTTACCTGCACGCCATTTTTTGAGGATTCTGCGTAAGACACCTCCAGCCAGCTGCACACACACCAAAATGTTTTCTACAGCCACAGAAGGCCTTCAGACGAAAAGAAGCAGAAGCAAAAGCTGGAAATCAGGCAGCAGGCAGAGTCATAAGGGTGAGGGGATACAGATAAAGTTATTACCTGCTTTATCACTTCAGTGGGAACAGGTTGAGTGTCTTCAAGCCCAGAACTTGAAGAACCCCATGTCTGGATAAAATGTGGGACAGTTTCTGTAAATTGAAGACACTAGTGCTGGCTAGTATGTTCTCCAGCCTTTCATGAATCATTACATAAACTTGTGACTTTTGCATATCTTAGCATTTACCTTTACCTTTTCATAAATGGAAATGTATAGTTACAAACAATAATTAAGATAGAAAAGAATTGTTATGAGCAATATCTGAAACAGTGCTATGCATTCTATTTCCTGTAATTCATTGATGAAATCACATAGTGACATAAAATATCTTTATTTCAAATTTGCTTAACTTGTAAGGCTAGTTTGGTATAGAAACCTAAAACAGCAACTATAAATGTCACTTTTACTTTCCAAAATTGTGAATTTAATTTACTCATTAAAAGTAACAAGGACAAACTATTTAGTAACTTTGCTGTTATTACTAAAATCTACTTTGTATAGTTGGGATAAAGTAAATATTCTAATTCACTTCCCCCAATGTCTTTAAGTCCCCTCAGGACAATTATACTTGGCCATTTTTCAGAAATGAGAAAAGAAATAATAGACTCTATCTTATTTTATTTTGAACTTGACTAATTTTTAGAAATACAGTGACATGACAAGGGAATATTTTTAACAAAGTTTTTAAATGAATGAGTTTAAAACGAGCATAAATTCTCCTTTTTATCTATGTCATGAATGCTTAGTCTAGTGCCTTTTGAACATGAGCTCAAAATGGTTTATTAAAATAATATTATTAATACTCTCAACCTTTTTCTCAATTTGGATTGTCACAGGCTTGTCTGTAAAAGGGATGACTGACAGTGACACGAGCTCCAGAGAGTCCAGCAGCCTCTACAAGTACAATTAAGGAAGAGAAGATTTGCTATGTAATTCTCATATGAGACAGGGATTAGCAAGCTGGCAAGTGGCATGACCACAGTTTGTCCTAGGCAAGACTGTTTAAAAAGCCCTTGGTTTTTGTGACTGTAGTGAGTCAGACAGTGTCCCCCCACATATACACACTACACATCACACACACACACACAAACACCACACTTATATATTTTATATATGTAATATACATAGTGTGTATGTATATATATATATATAGTGTGTGTATACATAATATATATTTTACATTTAATTCTATAGTCTATAAATAATTCTAAATATAATTCTCTATATATTCTATATTATATATGTGTGTGTGTGTGTGTGTGTGTGTGTGTATACATATCCCACCCAAAATTTGTGAATGTGACCTTAATGGGAAACAGGGTTGCTATGATCTGAATGTTGGTATCCCCTCTAGATTTTTACGTTTGAGCCTATTCCTTAGTGTGGTGGTAGTAAGTGGTAGGACGTTCAGAAATTGATCAAGTCCTAAGTGCTGATACCCTTATTAAAAAAGGTTCAAGGGAGCTCCCCCATCTCTTACACCAAGTGAGAACACAGCAAGAAGATACCATCTATGAGAAACAGGCCCTTAGCAGACACTGAATCTGCTAGTCCCTTGACCTCAGACTTCCAAGGCTCCAGAAGGAATAAATTTCTGTTGTTTATAGATTACCCAGTCTAAGGTATTTTGATATAGCAATCTGAACAGAATAAGACAGAAATTGGTACTGAGAAGTGGGGTTGCTGCTGTGACAAATACCTAAAAATGTGGAAGTGACTTTGGAACTGGATAATGGGTGCAGAGGCTCGAAGGGTATTGAAGTTTATCACAAGTGAACTATAAAGGGTGATTCTAGTGAAGGCTCAGAAGAAAAGGAAAGCTTTAGAGAAAGCCTCAAGTTTCTTTGAGATTACCTAAGTGGTCAAAAGCAGAATGCTCACAGAAATACGAACGATAAAGGCCACTGTGATAAGGTCTCGAACAGAAATGGAGAACATGTTATTGGAAACTGGAGGAAAGGCAAATGTTCTTATAAAGTAGTAAAGAACCTGCTTTTGTGTTTAATGCTTAGCATTTTTTGAAAGGAGACACTTATGAATGATGAAATAGGGTATCTGGTGGAAGAAATCTCTAAGCAACGTGTTGGGGTGGACTACGGCTTCTCTTTATACAGATGGTAAAATGTGAGAAGAGGGAAACAAGTAAAAGACAAACATTTGTAATAAAAATAGAAGGAGGACTTAAAGATTTAGAACATTCTCAGCTTGGCAATGCTGTAAAGAATGAGAAGGTATGCTTGAAAGAGAATACCAAGGATGTGGCCCAGCAGCCATTTGATAAGATTAACGTGAAACTGCAGAAGACAGGTGCTTTTCATCAAGGCAATGGAGGAATGACCTTCCTAAAAGTATTTCGGATATCACGAGAGCTGCTGCTCCCATCACAGGCCCACTGTGCCAAGGCCTAGGGGAAAGAACCAGGTCAAAGAGGGGCCCAGAAGGCCCACTGGACCTCAGCACTTCCTGCCATACGCTACATCATCTCTGTTCCCTGCTTTGCGACACAGCACTACTCAGCCATTCCAGGGATAGCTCCAGAGGCCCAAGTGTGGTGCCTCCTTCGGAGGGCACAGATGATAAACCTTGGTGATGTTCTCTAGGTATCATCTCCACCAGGACACAGAGTGCACACACTACAGAAGGAGATCTGCCTCTACACAGATTTCAAAGGATGCCCTGGAAAGTGTTGAGGCTTAGGCAGAGAATCGACATAGGGGTGAGGCCATCACAGAAAGCCCTCACTAAGGCAGTACTTGGCAGAGCCATAGGAGCAGGCCTACCCGCTGACCACAGACCAGCAGAACCACTAGAGTGCATTTCTAGCTTGGCATATGGCTCTAAGATGTAGGTGCTGTCATGCGGGCTGGGACTGGGACACCCAGAGCCTAGGGGGCCCAATCCCTGTCCCAGAGTGTCTGGAAGATTGGAAGATGGGACATCAAAAGGAGATTGTGCTGGAGCCTTAAGATTTATTGTTTACTTTGTTGTTATTTTCCTTCCTACCTTTTGGAATGAGACTGTCAATGCTATGTCTGTCCCACCATTGTCTTTGGAAGCTCATTACCTATTTGATTTCACAGAATCACAGCTGGAGAGCAATTGGTCTCAGAATAAACATACCCTCAGTCTCACCTATATCTGGTTTAGATGATATTTAGTTGAGACTTTGGAATTTAGACTTTTGAATCTGTGCTTTGGAATCTGGAACAAGTTAAGACTTTTGAGGCTACTGATATGGAATGAATATACTTTTCATATGAGAAGGACTTTAATTTTGGGGAAGCAGAGGTGGAATGCCATGTTCTGAATGCATTTTCCTAAAATATGTATGTTTGAACCTAATCTGCAGTGTGATAGTGTTAAGACGTAAGGCCTTTGGGAAGTGACTTGAGTCATGAGGATGGAGCTCTTATAGAATCTGTGCACTCACAAAAGATTCTCGAGGTAGGTCTCAGCCTCTTCCACCAGGTGACAGCACTGAGAAGGTGCCATCTGTGAGGAAGAGGTTCACAGACATAAAATCTGCCAATGCCTTCGTATTGGACTTTGCAGTCTCCAGAACCAGGAGAAATACATTTCTATTGTTTATGTTAAAGCAAACTATTATGTCCTGAGAAGCACTCCGTACTTCTATATTTGAGTCCTTGAAGATGAACTGTAACCTAGCTTAATAGTCAGACAAAATAGAAAACCTAGCTTAATAGTATGCACCTGTAACAGCGGCTGAGTATCAGCCAGTCCCAGCGGCCACACTTCAACCACTCCTAGGCTGCTGGATGTTCAAACAGTGTTCAAATAAGGCAAACGCTGAGCTGTAAGCAATCTCACTGTTTCCTACCTTACATCTGATTCCTGTGACTCAGTTTACCTTTTCAATCTATAAATTTGTTCTGACCACAAGGCACTCCTGGAGCCTCTGTGAATGTGCTGTGATTCTGGGGCCTGCTTGATTCATGAATCGTTCTTTGCTCAATTAAACTCCTTTAAATTTAACTCCACTGAAGTTGTTCTTTTATTATTTATAAACTACCCAGTCTAAGGCATTTTGTTATAACAATCAGACCAGTCTAAGACAAGGGTCCCTGCAGATGTAATTAAGTTAGGGATCTTCAGGCGAGACAATTTTGGATTATCTGAGTGGGTCCTAATTCCAATAAAATGTCCCTGTAAGAGACAGAAGATGCACACACAGAGGAGAAGGCCATGTGGAGACAGGTAGAAGCTGGAGTTATGCAGTCACACAGCAGGAACCAGCACAACATAGAACCAGGAAAACATAGAAGACACAGTAATGATTCTCCCCTTGAGCCCGTGGAGGAAATACAGTCCTATCGATACCTTCCTTTCAGAATTTTGGCCTACAGAACTGTTAAATAATAATTTTCTCTTCTGACCCAATTTGTAGCCATTTGTTATGGCAGTCACATGAAACCAATACAGGTATTATCTTTTCTATAAAAGCTATTTTTAGTCTTACAAGTGACCTTTTGACAGGGTTTTCTGTTTTTATATCACTTGAAAATCTATCAAGTTTGTGACTCTGATGTTAGCTTTGACCTTTTTAGTTTGAGCAAATATGGTGACATGACTAGGCTGTCCTATGTCTGTTTTCCCTGGATTGTCAGCAGATAGAGTATTTTACTTCCCTACCTGCATTAAGCAAAGCATGGCCCTTTGGTTAGGTCTAGTCAATTAAATCGAAACAGATGGGAGACACCAATGTGTGATTCTCCATGTTTGTTTTTTTTTTCCCATTGTTCCAGATGACAAAGTACCTTAGTCTACTTGGCCTGCTATAACAAAATGCCATAGACTACAAAGCTTAAACAGCAGACATTAACTTCTCAGAGCTCTGGAGTCTGGGAGGTGTGAGACTAGAGTACCATCATGGTCTGCTTCTTGGAGAGGGCTCTCTTCCTGATTACAGATGGCCATCACGTAGCACTGTATGACAGCAGGACACAGAGAGAGAGAGCTCTGATGTCTCTTCCTCTTTTTGAAAGGACACTAATCTCATCATGGGGACTCTCACTCATGACCTTTATATAACCCAAATCTTCACCTCCAAATACAATCACATTTGGAGTTAGGGTTTCAATAAATGAATTTGTGGTGAATATATTCAGTTCATAACATTAAAATTTAAGTGGCAAAATGGAGGTGCCACTAAATCAGAGCAGCAGACATCTTCCTCTCCAGACCAATACAAGGCTTGTATGGACAAGAAATATATTTCTTCTCTGTTAAACTATACTGATTTTGTGATGCTTATTACTATAGCATAATTTAACTTCCTTTAAGACAGTATATAAAGCTAGAAGTAAAAGGGTGTTGTTTGGTTAAGAATTCTGCTTATAATCTAAATGGTAACTCCAGGTAAATTTCTTGGGTTACAATTGTGTGAATCCACAGATTAAAATTTCTTTAAGTATTAAACAACTGAGTCAACATGCATTGTTATAGGATCTGGCCAATGATATACACAAATCTCATAAAGAAGCACATATAATAACCAATGTTTGATTTATAACATAAAGAATATAAAACACTGCTGGAAATTGAGCATTCCTAAGATTATCATGTGTAAGTTTCAAATACTCAAAGCCCAGATTTCTAATAAGGAATGCAGAAACATAAATCTAGACATCATCTTCTATGAGGGGTGCTCTGGGAGTGTCACGTTTGACACTATTTTAGCTAGTCACATGACCCCACAGTACTTAATAGGGCACAGAACTGGAGAAGAAGCTAATATTTTCCACAAAGAGTGAAGGAATTAGTCCAGCCATTCACTGTTTATTATTAGTAGCAACAGAGAGCAAAATAAGCTATGTTCATGTGAATATGAATGCTTTTCCAACTCACTGTCAAACTGAAAGTTTATAAAATGTGGGAGAGAGATCCAAGATGGCCAATTAGCAACAGCTCAGGAATGTAGCTCCCAGTGAAAGTGCAGAGAACGAGTGGACGCCGCACTTTCTGACGAATTTTTGTTGCCCACAGGCTGGGAGATTCCTGGCGGAGGAGCCACACGGGTCGCCAGCACGACTCTTTTGGCTGGTGCGGCAGTTTTGCCGGTGCCCCAGCGCGGCGCTTCCTGGTGCGGAGTATACGGGACGGACGGGCTTGGCTGGTCCCATCCCCACAAGGAAAACAGCAATTGGAAGCCCTGAGGACTGAGAGTTTCACAGCAAGCACAGTGAACCCGGGAAGGTCTGGCTCTGTGGGGAATGGGCATCCACCAAAGGAAAACTAAGAAACAGAAAAAACTTCAACACTGAGCGGAGAGAGATCTAAGATGGCCACGTAGCAGCAGCTCAGGATTGTAGCTCCCAGTGAAAGAGCAGAGAGCAAGTGGATGCTGCAATTGCAGACGAATTTTTGATGCCCACAGACTGGGAGATTCCCGGCGAAGGAGCCAACCGCGTCACCAGCACGACTCTTTTGGCTGGCGCGGCGCTTCTCGGTGCGGAGTGTACGGGACTGGGTGCCCAAAGGCTCCGCTGGTCCCATCCTCACAAGGAGAACAGCAATTGGAAGCACTGAGGACTGAGAGCAAGCATAGCTAAACCCGGGAAGGCCCAGCTCTGTGGGGAAGGGGCGCCCCCCGAAGGAAAACTAAGAAACAGAAAAAACTTCATCACCAACAAGCCGGACATCCACTCAGAGACCCAATCTGAAATTCGGCAATTACAAAGACGACAGGTGGATAAATCCACAAAAATGGGAAGAAACCAGTGCAAAAAGGCTGAGAACACCCGAAATCAGAATGCCTCTCCTCCTACAGTGGATCGCAGCTCCTCATCAGCAAGAGAACAAGGCTTGACGGAGGATGAGTGTGATGAACTCACAGAATCAGGCTTCAGAAGGTGGATAATAAGAATCTTCTGTGAGCTAAAAGAACATGTTCTAACCCAATGCAAAGAAACTAAGAACCTTGAAAGAAGATTTAACGAAATGTTAACGAGAATGGACAACTTAGAGAAG
>PVKP010010552.1:0-64308 GCA_004027715.1 Plecturocebus donacophilus
TAGGAAAATTTTCCTGGATAATATCCTGAAAAATATTTTCCAACTTGGATTCATTCTCTTCGTCACTTTCAGGTATACCTATTAAGCATAAGTTAGGTCTTTTCACATAGTCCCATATTTCTTGGAGATTTTGCTCATTCCTTTTTACCCTTTTCTCTCTGATCTTATCTTCTCGTTTCATTTCATTAAGTTGGTCTTCGACCTCTAATATCCTTTCTTCTATTTGATCAATTCGACTGGTAAAACTTGTGCATACTTCATGGATTTCTTGTATTGTGTTTTTCAGCTCCATTAATTCGTTTACGTTCTTCTCTAAATTGTCCATTCTTGTTAGCATTTCGTCAAACCTTTTTTCAAAGTTATTAGTTTCTTTGCATTGGTTTAGAACATATTCTTTTAGCTCACAGAAGTTTCTTATTATCCACCTTCTGAAGCCTAATTCTGATGATTCTTCGCACTCGTTTTCCATCAAGCCTTGTTCCGTTACTGATGAGGAACTAGCGTCCTCTGTAGAAGAAGAGACTTTCTGATTTTGAGTGTTCTCAGTTTTTTTACGATGGCTTCTTGGCATCTTTATGGTTTTATCCAACTGTCGTCTTTATAATTACCCACTTTCAAGTTAGGTCTCTGAGTGGACGTCCAGCTTGTTAATTCCCAGCTCTGGAATCTATGTAATTTTCACTGTGCAACTCGCAACGCTAGCTAAGACAGCAGCATTGAAATTCGTGGTGCTTTTCTGCCCGGGGGTCTCTGGTCTGGCTTCTCAGTCCCTTTTTCAATCAGCTGGATGGACTGCTCTGACTTCCTGGAGCTCCAAACATCATCCAAAAGGAGACTCGGTCCCGTTTACTACGCACCAAGAGCCGCCGGCAAAAAAGCGGCGCCAGCCGAAAGGGTCGCGCTGGCGACCTTTGGGGCTCCTCCAGTGGGAATGTCCTGGTCCGTGGGCAGTAAAAATTTATCGGTAAGTGTGGCGTCCGCTGGCTCTCTGCACTTTTACTGGGAGCTGCAATCCTGAGCTGCTAATGATCGGCCATCTTGGATCTCTCTAACCTCAGAGCAAATTAATTTTTAAAAAGTGGGGGGAGGTGCTGAAAAGAAAAAAATGCAACAAAGTAGGGAAGGTAGGAATTGTATCTCATGGTAGCAGTCAACATTTTAAGAAAGGAGTAAGGCTTTGTCCACGCAGCAGATTCTCCTCTCATTTACTCAAACAAGTATATGTCCTTTCCTTTTTATCCTTCTCCATAATCCTCTTTTTCGCCCTTCTCTTTCAATGACATTCTTTCAGTTACTTACGAACACTTGTTGTTCAATGATTAGTACTGCTGAACTCCTCCAAGCCCCTGGTTACGCATGTAACATTCACAATTGAACACAATCTTATCCCACTGGGTTTGATCATTGCCAAGACCCACCCTTCTTCAACAATTCTCAGAAGTTCTCTACGCTAAGCTGTTAACTGGGGGTAGAAGTGAACCGAATGCCAAAATGCTCTGGCTTGTAAATCGCAAGGATACAATCTCATAGATTAAGTAAGTCCCATATAGCATATTCTAGGATATTTGAAATGTATCTGCTGAATAAAAATATCCAGTAGACCAAAGAGAAAGCGAGGCAGGAAACTTTCAAGACACAGAAAGCAAAATATGTATGCTGGACTGTTAGATATGCTATTGCCTGTTTTGTTAAAGAGCTGAAGTTTAAACCACGGTTTCAAATTCAGTTGAAATAAATTCCTGCAGTGTTCTTTTCATTGCCAAGTTCTAAACTATGAGAAAAGAGGCAACTACGATTTTTTTAAAAATTAGCAAGTTTTAAAGGGTCATAGTTTAGAAGATTATAAATTCTGCTTGAATTACTTTCAGAGTTAACCAATGATTCAATTTAAAACATCTCTTAAAGGTAAAATGAACTGTTTGTGGTATTTGGAAAGCAGCCACATTTGAAGAAATATGTAATACTGAACAAAGTTACAATTATTAGCAGTTTCATAAAAGCTCTTTTGTTTAAAAAAAAGAATAAATTGCTGCAAATATAAAATTCATGGAAGAAGAGTGATCTTCACTTTAGAATTTCCTGATTTGTTTTAAATTGATAAAAATAATTTTTCTTCCAAGGAAATGAAAAGAAGTAAATTGTTTTGATCAAATATAATCAGACACAATTACTATGTGAAAAAGTGGAAGAATCAAGGCAAGATTAAATTATCCTAGTTAAGTAAAAAATAAACACCAGCGAAATTGAATATGTATCAATTTGCATTTCCATAAAAGCTCTATAACATGGCTTCATCAAGGATATGCAATCCACTTAGGACCTATGATTCTAGAAGAAAAGAAAAATTCCCTCTTTAGAGACAGCAAGTCAAGATAGGCATCTTACATTCACCTTTCTTAAATCTCTAGGACCTAATGAAGAGCAAAAGTAACTATTCAATGAGATTCTTATCTGTTCCTGATACCATACAATCAATCACCAAAGCCAAGGTTCCAAATAAGAAGAAAACAAAAAAGGCCAGGCACAGTGGCTCATGCCTGTAATCCCAGCACTTTGGAAGGCTGGGGTGGGCAGATCGCTTGAGGTCAGGAGTTCAAGACCAGCCTGACCAACATGCTGAAACCCCATCTCTATTAAAAATACAACAATTTGCTGGATATGGTAATACACACCTGTGGTCCCAGCTACTTGGGAGGCTGAGGCACAAGAATTGCTTGAACCTGGAACGTAGAGGTTGCAGTGAGCTGAGATCGTGCCACTGCACGATCTCAGCCTAGGTGACAGAGCGAATGATGAAAAAAGCTCAGTGTTTGTAAGTATGCAAACAGATCACAACAGGATAAAAATCTAACAAATTTGCTTCTTATGGGAGACTTATGTTTGATACACTTTATCTCTTTTCAGAATATCCTCTTGCCATGAGTAGTGTTTGTCACACAGTAGATGCTCAACAGAATAAACAACAACAAAACAAATAAATGAATAAAGAGTCTGCTATAGAAGGGTGTCAAAAGAGGTGAAGTAAAGCTCCCTTTCAGTTCTGACATTTTATCAGTTCTGATATTTTATCAGAACTGAAAACATCTAAACTGAAAACATCATCTAACTATTTTAAATTAGAAACCAGAGTTCAGTTGCTCTGGTTCAAAAGTGTTTTTGGAATATTAACTCACCAAATTTAGACTATGGAAACACAGAAAATTATCAGTGATAAAACTCCAATATACAGATATCTTGTTAAGCCCATCATTCGACAGTGAGACCACAAAATGATTACACTTGAACTCTGTGTAACCACTGGGCTCACACACTCCACCTTTCTGTAAGGCAAATGCAAGCATGCTTCAAGGTGGTGTTCAGCTCACCTGGAAGCCTGCAGGTAGTCATTCTGGCAATTTAGGATTATCCACTCAACCACTTAGGTGTAACTAAATTTTGGTTTTGGTTTTGTTTTGTTTTGACTCAGCCAGTCCATATACCAAATAGCAAGCACCTCCACAAAAAGTTTTTTTACAAAGAGCCCTGGGCTGGCAGTCCTCTGTCCCGACACAGGGCCTTGCTTCCTACTCCATTCCTATGCTCATCTGGCTTCATCTAGTTTGATCTTTCACTTTTTAGCCCCACACTTCTCCCTTAGGGCTAACAGTACTACTTACATAATCTGCCTTTCAGAAACAACTGATTCTAGCCACCCAGGGTAACTGCCCAGTTAGGTACAGTCCTGCTCTAGATCCCGCAGTCCACAGAGCCAGTCCAGAGCCACACCTGAATGAGGCTCTCACAATGGGACACTGTACAGATACAAGTGGTATGGCAATGTGAAAGTGAAAGAGCAGTTCTCCAAATTACCTCTTCCATGGCAAAAGCTCTCTGAGTGCTTGGAAACACCATGTGAATATGTTGATGAATGTGATCAAGGAGCTTCCTGAAGCAAAGCCAGCAACACTGTGTTAACCCTGCAACATTCCATGATCCAGATGAAAGAGCAGTCGAGGCAGAAAGATGATCATGAGCGTTCTGGGCTGAAAAGCACGTACTTATATGCACTAATGAGCATGTAATATTTAAGAAACTTAGTGCAACGATCAGGGCCAAAAGGACTGAGAAAGTCCCTTAACAAACTCAGCCAAGTGTTTAAGCAAAAGAGTTGCTCTAATGTATATGCATGCACTTTACCTTGAAATGTGGAGTGCCTAAGAAATGTCTTATAATTTCTAAATTACTCCAGCTATTATTAATTTTAAGCATTATTAGGCATCACTAATAAGTGTTACTATACTGTTTTCCAAAAGGAAGTCTAGAAGGCTGACTACAACATTTCTTTGTTCCTCATTTCTGGGAAGTTCCTGCTGAAGTCTTTTAAAGCCAGCTCTGCAGAGCACTGCCAAAGATCCACTCCAAAATCACAAGCTGGACTAAAGCCCCAAAAGAGTGCCCTTGGAATCATTTCTCTTTTTTGAAAAGTACAGTGAAACTTCTCCATGGTACTATGAGCTACAGAAAGAAATTCAATATAAAGCAGTTCCATCTTGATTACCATGTGAAAGTATTTTGATCATTAAGCAAGAAAAAGGTGCTACTGTTACTCTTACCTCCCTTATGACATAAAGAGGCCCAAGTGAAAGGCAAAAGATCAGAAATGATATGAAGACTTCAAATCAACTTAGAAAAGATATCCAATGTCATCAAGAGTCGTTAAGCATATTCTCCAAAAAGTCCCTGAGTCGTAACAAACCACCAGAAACATATGGGTGGCCTGGTCTCCAAGTCATGCCTGATCCCCTCCTTCTCAACTACACAAGCCATTTTTTTTAGACAAAGTTTCACTTTTGTTGTCCAGGTTGGAGTGCAGTGGCGTGATTTGGGCTCACTGCAACCTCCACCTCCCTGGTTCCAGTGATTCTCCTGCCTCAGCCTCCTGAGTAGCTGGGATTACAGGCGCGCGCCACCATGTCCAGCTAATTTTGTATTTTTAGTAGAGACAGGGTTTCACCATATTGGTCAGGCTGCTCTCACTCCTGACCTCAAGTGATCCACCCACCTCAGCCTCACAAAATGCTGAAATGACAGGTGTGAGCCACTGTGCCTGGCCATCAAGCCATGCTTGTGTCGTGAATATATATTCAAAATATTACATGATAAAGGATACAACAAGGGGGCTGAAAGCTGCTGTCACAATCACGTTTACCAGGAAACTTCTGATTTATCATATTTAAGGTATCATTTTTGAACATTCCATGTTTAAGTGATTCAGGTAATATGATAACAGCATAAGCTTCTCCATAAGCCTGATCCCTTCTCTGAGGGGTCAGGCTTCTAACTATACATAAAGTTAGAAATCCAAACCTAAAAGGTGCTGGATGCTCTTCAGATTAGCATAGCACTCAATATTCAGCATTCTGCAGTAATAAGTTTAAGAAACTAAACACCAGCTTAGGCCAAGGGAATGATATAGAAAAAAAAATTCATTGACAATAAAAGCAGAAACTGTTCGGTGTTAATAGGTTTAATAACCTTTCTGTTACAAATGCAGAACATGAGAAAATGATATGCTGACAAGGCAGAAAACTGAACTAAGTAGGTTGACATTTACTTTAAGAGGCTAAGAGTTCAAATTTAGGATAGAGACAAAAGAATACATACTGATCAAGAATCTTAATTTCTGAGTGACTGCCAGGCTTGGAAGCAACCTAAACATATAGCTTCCTTTAAAAATATTTTTTCATAATCTAGAAGGATAATATGAAAGGCAACACGGTAACTGGTTACCTGCTGGTTACACTTTTTAAAAAGATTTTTTGTAGAGAGAGGGTCTCACTATGTTGCCCAGACTGGTCTCAAACTCCTGGCCTCAAGTGACCCTCCCGCATTAGCCTCCCAAAGTGCTGGGATTACAGGCATGAGCCACTGTGTCGTCTGGCTTATTAGTTTTGCTAGACTACCTAGTTTTAAACTCTGACTATTTTTATGTGCAACTTTTAATATGCTTTCTTTCTAAAATTAATTTTTTAAACTACATTCTCCTTGTAAAATTAGTTGCCAATATTGTTAAAGGTCTATTTGACACCCTTTCAATGTCGTTGCCTTCTTCCACCTCTCTAGTGGTAATCACTGTTAAATATACTCTTTCAAATATGTTTCTATGCATATCTAAGAACCTAGAAGTAGAAAAATGTAGTATGGTTGTATGTGGACTTAACAAATACAAGAGGTTTCTATCTTTAGCCATTTTGTTTTGTTTTCTTGCAACAATATATTTTGGAGATGGTCCAACATTAATACACATAGAACTACTTCAGTTTTTCATATTATGCACAAAATTTCATAGTATATCTAAACCATGTTTAGTTACTCTCCTTTGAGTGACATTTAGGTTGCTCACATCATTATAAACAATGCTGCAAAAAACATTTCCTATGCATACCCCATTATGCATGTACGTGAGTTTTTTCTTGAAGGTAGATTTTGAAAAGTGAAATGCACAATTTGAATATTAACGAACAGTGCTAATTTACTTCCAAAGTACTTCTACTAATTTATGAATCCAGCAGAGTATGAAAATACTTGCTTACTTATGACCTCACCAACTCTTGTAATTGTCAATCTTGTTCTATTTTGTCAGTCTGATGGGTTGGTTTTAATATTGTTTGATTGTATTTCCTCAAATACTAATAGATTAAATACATTCTCATATGCTGACATCTTCCTCTTTTATTGCTCACTAATTTCTATTCTTTACCTACTTTGCAACTAGGCAGCTTGTTTTTTCTGTTTCAAAGGAAATTATTTATTTATTCTATTGGTCTTTTGTTATGTATAGTGCAAATATTTTTTCTCAGACTTTTAACTGAATATGTAATGTTTTTTGTTTGTTTGTTTGTTTGTTTTGTTGAGACAGAGTTTTGCTCTTGTTGCCCAGGCTGGAGTGCAATGGCACGATCTCAGCTCACTGCAACCTCTGCTTCCGGGGTTCAAGTGATTCTCCTGTCTCAGCCTCCTGAGTAGCTGGGATTACAGGTGCATGCCACCATGCCTGGCTAATTTTTGTCATTTTTAGTAGAGATGAGGTTTCATCATATTGGTCAGGCTGATCTTGAACTCCTGACCTCAGGTGATCTGCCTGCCTCGGGCTCCCAAAGTGCTGGGATTACAGGGGTGAGCCACCGCGTCTGGCCTGTAATGTTTTATTGCAAGAGAATTAATTTTTTAATAGGAACAAATGTATCTTTTTTTCCTGTATGACTTCCACTTTTCATGTCATCCTTAGGACTATAACCCACAACTATAAGATATTTTTAATATTTACTTCTAATTTATAGTCTGAATTATATCTGAATTTTTAAACTACCATGAATTTATTTTGTAAGGTACAGTTCTGTTCTTTTTTTTTTTTTTTCAAATATAAACAGGCCAATTTTTAACTTCACTGAACCTCAATTTCCCTAACTATAAAATGGGGGTAATAATCTTCCTCATGAATGTTTAAGATTTTTTAAAATTATATTCTTAAATTGCCTAACACAGTCCTTGACATATAATAAATATTGGCTGGGTGTGGTGGCTGGTGCCTGTAATCCTAGCACTTTGGGAGGCTGAGGTGGGTGGATCACCTTAGATCAGGAGTTCGAGAACAGCCTGGCCAACATGGTGAAACCCCATCTTAAAATAAAATAAAATAAAATAAAAAATGTTCACTACATGTGTTAGTTGTAACTGAAAATAGTCTGTATTTATTTATTTATTTAGAGATAGAGTCTTGCTCTGTTGCCCAGGCTGGAGTGCAATCGTGCAATCTTGGCTTACTGCAACCTCTGCCTCCCTGGTTCAAGCAATCCTCTGCCTCAGCCTCCTGAGTAGCTGGGATTACAGGTGCCCACCACCACACCTAGGTAATTTTGTATTTTTAATAGAGATGGGGTTTCACCACCTTGGCCAGGCTGGTCTTGAACTCCTGACTTCGTGATCTGCCCATCTTGGCCTCCCAGAGTTCTGGGATTACAGCTGTGAGCCACCACACCTGGCCTTAATACATATTTAATAGTTACATTGAATATATATGAATAAATTAACAACATATTTAATAATACTTAACAAAAACAGAACCAAGCAGTATAGATCATAAAAACTACCAGTCAGTCCACACTGGAAATTCTATGTTCATATAACAATCAGTAGGTTAGGTCAGGTATGGTGGCTTATGCCTATAATCCCAATACTTTGGGAGGCTGAAGTGGGAGGATCACTTGAGGCCAGGAGTTCAAGACCAGCCTGGGCAACATAGTGAGACACCTATCTCTACCAAAAAAAATTTTTAGTTAGCTGGGTGTGGTGGCACATGCCTGCAGTTACTCAGGAGGCCAAGGCAGGAGTAAGTTCTTGAGCCCAGAACTTCAAAGTTGCAATGAGCTATGATTGTGCCATTACATTCCAGCCTTGGCAACAGAGTGAGACTCCAACTCAAAATCAACAGCAACAAACTACTCCCCGTGCTCCCCGGCCCCCCGCCACCAACCGTAGGTTAGCCATGTGTAGACACCACAGCTACAAGATATATTGATCATTCTTGGGAGAATGGAAGGTACAGAATGGTTTTAATATTTATTGAGCATTTACTGTATGTCAGTAAGTATTTTAAGCACTATGTAGGTTTTCTCTAGTGACCCCTTAAGGTAACTCTGTGAGTTTTAAACTACTTATATCACTAGTTTAAAAATGAGAAAACTGAGGCACAAAAAGGTTAAGTAACTTCTGCAAGATTCCATGGGAAGTTAGCAGTAGAACCAGAATGAACCCAAGCAGTCAGCTTCAAAAGCAGTTCTCCTTGTCACAGGCTAACCTACCTCAGTAAAATCCCCAAAAGATCTTAAATCTCAAGAAGCAGGTATCATTACTCCAAACAACAGAAGACTCCAGGATCAAAGAAGAAAAGTCATTTGTTGAAGGTCAGGAATGGAGAAAAATTGGTCTGACCTTAATGACCACAGTCATGCCACTCCTCCACACCAATTCCAACTGGAGGATCTCTGACCGTGGAGCAGTAAATGCCAAAATGCCTTGTCACATGAACAGCAAACACTTCCTGGGTGCCTACCACCAGCCAGCCAATCTGTTAGGAACAAGGGCTACGGAAATAAACAAAACACAATTGCTGCCTCCAGGTGTACATAATATAGTATAAAATCACAGAAGAAAGGAACCTAGGGCAGTCAAGGACAAAATGAAGCAGGGCTGGTGAGAGACTTCTAAAAGGAAGTGATTTGGGGTTTAAGTTAGCAGAGCAGACAGAGAGAGGTGAGCACACGGAAAAGCTGGGAGCATGGAAGGACATACACTATAAACTACCACTGGATTCTATATTACATAATAATTCTCAATTTCCACTGAATAAAATTTTCACAGGACAAGGCTTCCCCTGGAATAGTGAAAATAGAACAAACTAGATGTTCACAGAGAATTGTTTCACTTCAGCCTAGATGGAAACTTTGACAACACAAAAGGTCATCTGTAACATGTTCTTAGTTAACCCTCAAATAGCAATACTGGGATACAGTGGGTCCTTATAATATTCCTTACAACAGACACGTGATGAAGACCTGGTAATAACTCATTCTACCTGAAGTACAGCAGAAAAATCCAAGATATGGCAAAACCAAAGAATTTCTATTACACTCAGTTTTGTTAAGAATAGTATTGACTTGTAATTATAGTCATAGAACTGGACAGAATTGTAAAGACTGTCTAGTTCAATTCTCTCACTTGAAGATGGACTGAAACCAAGAGATACTATCATTTGTTCAAAGTGTCATGGTTTCCCATAGTTGGCAGAACCTACCCATTTGTCTTCAAGGGAGTTCCAATGAAGGAACCTTTTAAAATCCATTGTATTTGAAGATTAACAATAATCATATGTGACTTAGCATGGGGTGAAAAGAACACAATGCCCCTTTAAAGACAGAATTTTCCATATTGCCAAAGACTGGCAGTGTAGAAGCATACTTACTTAATCAGTCTTTCAGTGGTCTGCATGTGAACATTATTATGGGTTTGGGAAAGAACAGCTTCATGCTGAGCACATTTCAAACAAAGACCCCCAACACGTTTAGAAGTATTAGCAGCCAGAAGAAACTCTTTATGCTTTAGTTGCTCTTTAAGATCTTCACAAGTTTTCTGATATTCAGCTAAGTCTTTCCTAAAAAGAGGGAGAAAAAAATTCCAGAAAATGGCCAGGTAAAATGACGTGATTTTAAAATGAATCATCACAATGTTAACCACTACTGTCGTTGATGGGCGTTCCCCTTCTGCTTTAGTTTACACACACTGCCTTATTTTTACCACAATCCTGAAACTTTGGTGGGGTGATCCTAACTGACACGTTGAACATGATGAGACTTGAATATATTGAATAAGTAGCTCAGGTTCTTGTAAGATTTTAATATGGATTAGAGTCTGCCTGATACTGGCTCTCTTGTCACAGGGTCCCATCTCCATTCATGTTATATCAACCACAAAACAAAAATAAAACTCCAAACCTAAATCCCAAATAGTTTTTCTTAATAAAGGGGTGGGCTAATATAACAACACAATATACTTGGGGTGAGGAAAATACCCTATTTCGAGTATTAACCTCTTAGAATTTTTAGAGTACCTTAAAAGTTCATATAAAAAAAACATGGATTTTCTGCTGGATGTGGTGGCTCACGCCTGTAATTCCAGCACTTTGGGAGGCCAGGGCGGGTGGAACACGAGATCAGAAGTTCAAGACCAACCTGGCCAAGATGGTGAAACCCCGTCTCTACTAAAAATACAAAAAAATTAGCTGGGCATGGTGGTGGACGCCTGTAATCTCAGCTACTCAGCAGGCTGAGGCAGAGAACTGCATGAACCCAGGAGGCAGAGGCTGCAGTGAGCCGAGAGATTGCCGCACTGCACTCCGGCCTGGGTGAGAGTGAGACTCTGTCTCAAAAACAACAACAACAAATCATGGATTTTTATCCATGACTAGTTTATTACTGCCCATTTTTCTTCAGAAGGAAAACATTACAAATTATGTAATAACAAAATTCTACAAACAGCTGTTTCAAAACAAAGTAAGCTACAGAAGGAAGTTATATAGAACTAGCCAGTCATAAGACTTCATAGGTAGTAGCTATTAGCTGGAAATGTGCGGGCTGCTAAAGAAAGGGCTGCGGAATGCTGGGGGTCGAGGAGGGATGAGTGTGAGTGTGGCTGTGATTTTTGTTGGTTTTTACTTTGTCAGCTTGCCTCTGGGTGAAGTTTTTCTCCAAGGTGACTTTCTAAGGATTAAATGACTGATACATGGGTTGTATTTTCCTACCTTATCCCAGTAAAGCTGTGGTAAAGTCAGCTTGGCAACTGAGCTTCCTTGCCTAGATGTCTCTTTTGTTCTCTCCTTCTCTCTCTCCATATATATATATATATATCTTTTTTTTTTTTGAGACAGAGTCTTGCTCTGTCACCGAGGCTGGAGTGCAGTGGCGTGATCTCGGCTCACTACAACCTCTGCCTCTGGTTCAAGTGATTCTCCTGCCTCGGCCTCCCGAGTGGCTGGGACTACAGGCATGCACCACCACGTCCAGCTAATTTTTGTATTTTTAGTAGAGATGGGGTTCACCATGTTGACAAGGTCTTGATCTCTTGACCTCATGATCTGCCTGCCTTGGCCTCCCAAAGTGCTATGATTACAGGCGTGAGCCACTGCACCTGGCCTATTTTTTTTTTTTTTAAAATAACTTTCTAGCTGAAACAGGAGACTACTGAAGGCAGGGACTTGATCTCCACCTCAGCCCACTCCCTGTTGTCGTTGTCAGAGTCTCTGTGCTCAGGGGCTATGGCCATCTTAACTGGCTCCCTGTCACACAGGAGAAGCCAACAGCCTGGCTGTCAGACAACTGTTGAGATTTTGGGGGCTTTCCAGCAACTCAGGAGAGGCATAAAAGACCCACAGGCAACCTAATGATTAAAAAAAAAAAAGCTAATTTAATGGCATTCCAAAGTTGAGGGGGAAAAAAGGAGCTGCTTCTACCCTATCCCCAAAATAATAACAAACTTGAGAAGTTTTCTTTTTCAGTATCATATAGAGAATGTCTGACTTTCAAAAGCTAAAGAACGAACTTGGGATGCACATTCCAAAGTCAAAGGGTCCCCATTACTAATTTTGGTCAGCTCCAAACTCAAAACACTCAAGTAGATTTGGTTACTAGAAATGGCAAAAGAGAAAGTGAAAAAGAAGACTGATTGTATTTCTTTAAGAAATGCCTCTTTAAATAATCTGAAGTTAAAGTAAAAGAAAATGAAGAAATAGAAGGATGAAGAGGACAAAGTCTAGTTCATTGCACGTTTGTATTTTAATATAATTAAAGATAAAATATCTGGACTCTGAATGAGACAAAATAAGTCACATTCCCATAAGTACAATAACCTAGAAACACATTACTTCAAAAACTGAAGAATCAAGTCATAAAAAATAAAGTAAAGTAGGACAAAAAGCATGAAAGCAAAAAATTAGAGTTTTAAAATGTTACATTTCTTTATGAAAAAGTAAAAATCTCCATAGGAATCCTAAAACTAATCAGGGTCATCTGTGAAAAACATAAGAACATTTAAAAAATAAATAAGCATATACAGTGAAAGCTATGAGCTCTGGCTTTTTAAATTATTTTATTTGAGATGGAGTCTCCCTCTGTCACCCAGGCTGGAGTGCAATGGAGTGATCTTGGCTCACTGCAAGCTCCCCCTCCTGGTTTCAGGTGATTCTGCCTTAGCCTCCTGAGTAGCTGGGACTACAGGTGTGTGTCACCACACTCAGATAATTGTTGTATTTTTAGTAGAGACAGGGTTTCACCGTGTTGGCCAGGCTGGTCTTGAACTCTTGACCTCAAATGATACACCTGCCTTGGCTTCCCAAAGTGTTGCGATTACAGGCGTGAGCCACTGCACCTTGCTGAGTTCTGGCTCTTAGTATTACTCTAGTTATGTCTCTAGGTAGGATATGGCCTGGAAGATTTTAAAATTAATTTCAAATTAGACTTATTAAAATAAAATTATACATAGTATTTGAAAGTTTGATTTAGAAATACTTCATTACCACTATTTAAAAAAATATTTAACAACAAAAATATTAATTCCTGCTGTCTTTTTCTACTCATTATGCATAAATCACTAACAATTAATCTGTACTATATAGGTCTTACTGGGATCACTAATAAATAGATTCTATAAAAACTACATGAAGATTCATCATATATACTCAAATTCATCATACAAATACTCTCAAAATATTATATTATCATTGCAATTTTAAAATTAGATGAGGCTGGGTGCAGTGGCTCATGCCTGTAATCCCAGCACTTTGGGAGGCCAAGGCGGGCGGATTACTAAGTCAAAAGATCGAGACCATCCTGGCCAACATGGTGAAACCCTGTCTCTACTAAGATACAAAAAATTAGCTGGGCATTGTGGCACAAACCTGTAGTCCCAGCTACTCATGAGGCTGAGGCAGGGGAATCACTTGAACCCAGGAGGTGGAGGTTGCAGTGAGCCAAGTTTGCGCCACTGCACTCCAGCCTAGGGACAGAGCAAGAGTCCGACTAAAAAAAAATTAGATGAACACTATCTACAGAGAAAAAATACTTACAAGATGAAAACTGAAGTGCTTTATTTCATTATTTATTTTGCTTTAGTATCATAATTTCTATAAGAGCAGTGATTCTTATTTCCATGAGAAAACACAAATATTTTATAACTGATGAAGAAATAGAACTGTGATTTGGAAAAGAACTCAATTTTAGGCCCTTTCATCCGTTAATAATCTAAGGAAATTTTTTATATTGCACATAAAATGTCATCAAGTAAGTCTGATAATGACTAAAAGTAGTTCAGCAAACACTGAAATATATTTTAAGGTCATTATGCTTTTGGTGTGACTATAAATGGACAATTTCACTTTACCTCAAAAACTTCAACTGGGATTCCAGAGTTTCACACTTTTCCTCATGGGTAAGTTTTAGTTTCTCCTATAGAAAAAATAAATAAATAAAAGTACATTTTTCTCCATCTCCTGTGTTTTATAAGTAAACTTTAATTATTAATATTAAACTCAATTTTTTTTTCTTTTTATCCAAGGTGGGGGAAATATGTCATCTTAGAAAATATTTTCCCTAGTCCACTCCAAATTTTTTATTGGGTGAATGCCTACAAAGAATTGCTGAGTCATAAAATGGTGACTACTAACAGATTTTCCTTTTCTTTCAAAATTGCATATATCAGATCTTAACCCTAAAAGTGTGACTCTGGGAAAAAACAGTTGTAACCCATAAGGTCCATTAGGGCAAAGATCAAATCTTGTTAGAATCCTCCATTGTGGCTGTCGCATATTTGACATACAATAAATATGTGCTGGATGAATAATCAAAAGTAAAGTTTTAAATCATATGATGATAGACTAACTGCTACAAGCCTCTGTTGTTATCCAGTTATTCTTTCATTCAACAACTATTTATTGTGTATCTAAGATGAAGGTGGTTTGAACCACAAGAAACTTATAAAATATCCTAGAAAGGAATAGGAAAATGAAGAATTTCAATTACAGTTAACCCTTGAATAACGGAGGTTAGGGGCATTCACCCATGTACAGTTGGAAATCCATGTACAACTTTTCTTTTTGTTTTGAGACAGTCTCATTCTGTTGCCAAGGCTGGAGTGAGTGCAATGGCGACAGAGTGAGACTCACTCCGCATCTCTCGGGCTCACTGCAACCTCTGCCTCCTGGGTTCCAGCTATTTTTGTGCCTCAGCCACCTGAGTAGCTGGGTTGTAGACATGTGCCATCATGCCTGGATAATATTTGCATTTTTAGTAAGATAGGGTTTCACTGTGTTGGCTAGGCTGGGCTCGAACTCCTGGGCTCAAGTGATCTGCCCACCTCAGCCTCCCAAAGTGCTGGGGTTACAGGCGTGAGCCACCATGCCTGGCCCCATGTATAACTTTTGACTCCTCCAAAACTTAATTACTAATAGCCTACTGTTAAGTAGAAGACTTATCAATAATATAATCAATTAGCACATAGTTTATATGCTGTATGTATTATATACGGATTAAAGTAATCTAGAGAAAAATAATATTAGGAAAATCATAGGAAAAAGAAAATGTATTTTCTGCTCATTAAGTGGAAGTGGATCATCATAAAGGTCTTCATCTCACCATCTTCACAGTGAGTAGGCTGAGTTGAAGGAGGAAAAGGACGGGTTGGTCTTGTCTTCCCAGGGATGGCGGAAGCAGAAGAGACAGATTAGTTGGGAGGGAAGGCAGGAAAAGCAAACTTGGTCAACTTTATAGAAACAAGTAGTAATTTCTCTCTCACTTTTTTTAATGCTCTTTCTTTTCTCTAAAAATGTTTCTTTACAGTATTAATCCTTCTTCCATTTGCTTTAGTTTCAGTGCCTATGTATAGAAGGGTCCATGTCATAAAAGAAGTCAAAAGCAGTCTTGAATAATCAGAACCCTTCTGTCAGATTATCTCATGTCCTGACACTGCTTCTTCTGTGTCTTCTTCCTCATTTTCTGGCACTGGTTCGGAAGCACTCATCTCCATCAAGTCATCTTCTATTACTTCCTTTGTTTGGTGTCTATTAGTTCTTGGATTTCTCCAAGATTCATATCTTAAAACCTTTCACTCCCAACCTTTTCCACCACATCCACAATATCTTTCATGATTTCCTTGACTGACTGTTGTAAATCTTGTAAAGTCATGCACAACATTTGCACAAAGTTCTCCAGCAGGAATTCTTGTTATGGGTTTGATGACTTTCATGGCTTTTTCTATAACAATGATGGCATTTTCAACGGTGTAATCCTCTCAGACTTTCACGATGTTCTTGCTACTGGAGTTCTCTTCCATTGCGCTGAAAATCCTTTTCATAGAGTACTCATGTGTAATGAGCCTTAAAGGTCCTTTATGACTGCGTGCATCTCGAGGCTGAATCAGAGACATTCCTTTTGCAGGCAAGGAGACCACTTTGATGCCTTCGGTGTTGAACTCATGGGGTTCTGGGTGGCCAGAGCCATTGTGCAATATCAAAAAAAAACTTTAAAAGGCAGTCTCTTACTGGCAAGGTACTTCCTAACTTCAGGGACAAAGTACCAACGGAACCAGTCTAGAAAAAGGGTTCTCATTGTCCAGGCCTTCTTGTTGCACAACCAAAAGACTACCAGTTGGTGTTTATCTTTTCCCTTCAAGTCTCGTGGGTTGGCAGCTTTATAGATAAGGGCAGTCCTGATCATAAACCTGAGTACATTTGCACGGAACAGTAGTTAGCCTATCCCCTTCTGCATCAAATCCTGGTGCTCACTTCTCTTCCTTAATAATAAATGTCCTTCGTGGCATCTCTTCCCCCAGAAGAGAGAATTTACTTCTACATTAAAAACCTATTCAGGCAGATATCCTTTCTCCTAAACAATTTTCTCCCCTCCTCTTTTTGTTTTTTGAGATGGAGTCTCACTCTGTCACCCAAGCTGGAATGCATTGGTGCGATCTTGACTCACTGCAACCTCTGCCTCCCAGGTTCAAGTTATTCTCATGCCTTAGCCTCCAGAGTAGCCAGAAATACAGGCATGCAACACCATGCCCAGCTAATTTTGTATTTTCAGTAGGGACGGGGTTTCTCCATGTTGGCCAGGCTGGTCTTGAATTCCTGACCTCAGGTGATCTGCTCATCTTAGCCTCCCAAAGTCCTGGGATTACAAGTGTGAACCACCATACCCAGCCTCTCCTAAATAATTTTCTTAACGGCATCTTGGAACTTCTCTACTGCCACTTGGTCAATAGAAGCTGCTTCTCCTGTTATCTTGACATTTTTAAAGTCAAATCTCTTTTTAAAAATACCAAACCATCCTTTGCTGGCATGAAATTCTCCAGCTTTAGATTCTTTATTTTCCTTTTAAGTTGTCATAAGATGACTTCTTTTATTTTCTCAAAGTATATTAGAGTCTACAGGTATGCTTTTCTTATAGAAATCCTGTACCCACATAAAACCTGCATTTTCCATGACAGATAAAAAGATATTGTGCAAAAAGTACTAAGCTTTTGTACATGCTGTCATAGCTGCAGTGATGGCTTTACAAATTTCCTTTTCTTTTTGTACAATGGTCCTTATACTGGATTAATTTATCTTGAAATGGGGCAACCACAGTGCAGACTTCAATCTATCATATATATCAAGCAATATAACTTTTTCCTGTAATGTCATGATTTTGCTTCTTGGGAGCACTTCCAGCATCTCTAGTGGCACTTTACATGGGCCTCGTGGTGTTATTCAAGGTTCACAGTATTGCACTAAATATGATGAAACCTACACAAGAACCGCCAAGAGATCACCTTTTACTGTGATATGCAATTTACTGGAGAGACAAACTGCTTATGCAGAGATGACCAGTATCGCATGATGTTTTAAGCAGATACCTGAAACACTTGAACTCATCACAAAAGCAACAGGAGGTGGCTCTGAAATTATTATAGTGGTACAGTATGTACTACAGTTAACTTTATGCTGTTATAATTTAATACTGCATCTTTATGTTTTTTTGCATTCCTCCTCAGAATGACTCCACATACGGTCTGTAAGTGACTGTGTACACAGGTTTTGATACATTTTAACTTTTTTTATAATAGATTTGTGTATATTTTATGTTAGCAGATGATAAAAGACTATTATCTATATATATTTTATTCATTAATGACATACCTCTTTCTTAATTTTTTCATATTTCTAGGCTACATGTTTTATCTGGAAGTTTTTTCAAATTGTCACAAATCTCAAAAAAATTTCCAATATATTTCTTGAAAAAAATACACATATAAGCGAACCCACATAATACAAGCCCATATTATTAGAGTAAACTGTACATAAATTGCTCTAGTGAAGTATACGGAAATTGAAAAATTTAGAGAGGCAGAAACTCCTAATTCAGCCAAAGAGAAGTAAAGAAGGTCTCACAGATGCTGGAAAGAATTTGGAGAAATCAGAACACTTTTACACTGTTGGTGGGAGTGTAAATTAGTTCAACCATTGTGGAAGACAGTGTGGCGATTCCTCAAGGATCTAGAAACAGTAGAAACAGAAATTCCATTTGACCCAGCAATTCCATTACTGGGTATATACCCAAAGGACTATAAATTGTTCTATTATAAAGACACGTGCACATGTATGTTCACTGCAGCACTGTTTACAATAGCAAAGACCTGGATCTGACCCAAATATCCATCAATGATAGACTGGACAAAGAAAATGTGGCACATGTACACCATGGAATACTATGCTGCCATAAAAAAAAAAAAGATGAGTTCCTGTCCTTTGTAGGGACATGGATGAATCTGGAAACCATCATTCTTAGCAAACTGACATAAGAACAGAAAACCAAACACCACATGTTCTCACTCATAGGCGGGTGTTGGACAATGCAAACACATGGGCAAAGGCAGGGAATCACACACTGGGGTCTGTTGGGGGGTGGGGGTCTAGGGGAGGGACACCTGGGGACAGGGAGGTTGAGGAGGGATAACATGGGAGAAATGCCTGATGTAGGTGACGGGGGGATGAAGACAGCAAACCACCATGGCATGTGTGTACCTAGGCAATAATCCTGCAAGATCTGCACATGTACCCCAGAACTTCAAGTAATATATATATATGTGCTGTAAATGGAATTAGTGGTTAAAAAAACAAAAAAGAAGATCTCACAGAGAAAATGTTAAGATTTGAAGGATAATTTCCAGTACAGCAAAACGCACAGAGGCTGAAGAAATCATGCTATATGTTTGTACAGTAGGTAGATCAGTATCACTAGAATGTAAAATGCAAGGGAGAGGGGTGGTTGGAGATGGGCAAAATAGGTAAAGGTGGGCCACAAGAAGAATGAAAACATCAAGACTTTCATGTGGTACACATGACTTCTGTAGTTTCCCTCTGTTCCCTCTAGAACAAACACTGGATCGCCACTGAAAACTTTTAACAGAATTGGGTCTTAAAACATAATTGAAGTGTTAAGAAAGTGAAACCAGTAAGGAAATAACAAATGCATAGGTAAGAGATAAGCATATGAACAAAATCAATCCAGCAGAAGGAATTTTTTTTAAAAAGGATTTAGTATAGAGATATTTAGAGAAATATTAACAGAATTTTATGACTAAATAGATATAGGGGAGAAAAACACACTAAAAATAATCCTGGTTTTCTGAAGTGAGCGATCAAGTGAATACTGGTACTAAAGTTTTTTTCAGACCAACAAAAGAAAGTACAAGGGAATCATAAAAATACTCAATTAATTCATGGCTGGGCATGATGGCTCACACCTGCAATCCCAGCACTTTGGGAGACCGAGGCAGGCAGATCACAAGGTCAGGAGTTCAAGGCCAGACTGGCCAATATGGTGAAACCCTCTCTCTACTAAAAATAAAAAATCAGCCAGGTGTGATGGCACATGCCTGTAGTCCCAGCTACTCAGGAGGCTGAGGCAGGAGAACTCCCTGAACCTGGGAAGCAGAGATTGCAGTAAGCCAAGATCGTGCCATTGCACTCCAGCCTGGGCAACAGAGTGAGGCTCTGCCTAAAAAAAAAAAACCTCAATAAATTCAAAGACGACAGAAAAAGAGATAAAGGGGAACAAATAAGGGGTGGGTAAAAAAGGAGCCAAATGGTAAGATGGTGCATTTAAACTCAGTTATAAATAATCACAATAAATGTCAGTGGTCTAGACATCCAAATTAAAAAGCAAATATTGTCAGATTGAATAAAAAGCAAAATCCAACTATATGCTTTCTATAAAAATCCTCTTTCTTTTCTCTCTCTCTCTCTCTCTCTCTCTCTCTCTCTCTCTCTCTCTCTCTCTCGCTGAGTCAGAGTCTTGCTCTGTCACCCAGGCTGGAGTGCAATGACATGATCTCGGCTCACTGCAACTTCTACCTCCCGGGTTCAAGAGATTCTTCTGCCTCAGCCTCCCAAGTAGCTGGGACTACAGGTGCCCGCCACCACACCTTGCTGATTTTTGTATTTTTAGTAGAGACAGGGTTTCACCATGTTGGCCAGGCTGGTCTTGAACTCCTGACCTCGTGATCTGCCTGCCTCAGCCTCCCTAAGTGCTGGGATTACAGGCATGAGCCACTGCACCCGGCAAAAACCCACTTTAAATATAAAGGTACAAATAGGTTAAAGTAAAAGGAGAGAAAAGATATATCATGCTAACACTAACCAAAAGAAAGTGACATTCAGTCAAAATATAAAAATCATGTGCTTTTCTCTATACTAGCAATGAAGAGTTAGAAAATAAAAATTTGAAAAATATGTATCATTTATGATAGCATAAAAAATAAAAAGGAATAATTCTAAGGAAACATGTATGAAACCTTTACTCAGAAGACTATGAAAGGTTATTGACAAAAATTAAAGATGACTCAAATAAGTGGAGTGATAATGCAGTTTACAAGGATTAAATATCACAAAATGTTGACTCTCAAATGACCTATAATTTATAATTTAAAGCCATCTCAATCAAAATCCCAAAATGACTTTTGGAACTTCACAATTCTGAACTGTATTTGGAAATGCTAAAGGCCAAAGGATAAAGAGCAATGTCAGAAGACTTGGTCTACCAAATTTCAGGCTATAACAGTCAAGACAGTATAGTATTAGCACGATGAACTAAAACACAGTCCAGTCACAGACCCAAGTATATGTAGATAACTTATTTATGAGAAAGTACTAACGTAAAGACAAAGAACTATCTTTCCAAGAAATGGTACTTGGATGTATAGATAAACACAAAGGAAAAGAACAAACTATGACCCCATATACAAAAATAAATTCCAAGTAGGTTGTAGATCCAAATGCAAAAAGTAAAACTATAGGCCAGGCAAGGTAACTTGTACCTGTAATCCCAGCACTCTGGGAGGCCAAGGCAGGCGGATCACTTGAGGTCAGGAGTTCAAGACTAGCCTGCCAACATGGTGAAACCTTGTCTCTAATAAAAATACAAAATTAGCCAAGTGTGGTGGTGCGTGCCTGTAATCCCAGCTACATGGGAGGCTGAGGCAGGAGAATCACTTGAACCTGGAGGCAGAGGTTGCAGTGAGCTGAGATCATGCCACTGCATTCCAGCCTGGGCTAAAAGAGAGAAACTCTATCTCAGAAAAAAAAAAGGCCAGGCACAGTGGCTCATGCCTGTAATCCCAGCACTTTGGGAGGCCAAGGTGGGCAGATGGCCTGAGGTCAGGAGTTTGAGACCAGTCTCGCCAACATGATGAAACCCCCATCTCTATTAAAAATATAAACAAATTAGACGGGCTTGGTGGTGTGCACCTGTCATCCCAGCAACTCAGGAGGCTGAGGCAGGGAAATTGCTTGAACCAAGAAGGTGGAGATTGCAGTGAGCCGAGATCACACCACTGCACTCCAGCCTGTGTGACAGAGTGAGATTCTGTCTCAAAAAAAAAAAAAGATGAATCTCTAACAGTCATAAACACAATACTAGAGGAAGGCATAAAAGAGAAAGGAATTCTAATTCGGAAAAGGGAAGAGAGGAGGCATGCTATTGGAGAAAGTAGAATGAGAGCGGGCATTTCAACGACACCCTGCAGACGGGAAACATTTCAATAGGTAGACGGTCAGAAGGAAACATTTTGGGAGGGAGGACTGCATAAAACAAAGCCAGTTCTTCAAAGAGAAATGAAAGTGGATTATAAGTTTATAATGTAGCAACCAGTGAGTGGTCTGCATGCCTACAGATAAGATTTGTAAGAGTGACATGAGAAGAGTGAGAAACTAGTCTGGAATGTTAGTTTGACGCAAATTATGGATGACTTGAGACATTGGTCTTTATCCTATGGGTATTAAGTAGCTACTGTAAATTATTCAGATGGAGGGAAAAAATATTCAATTTACTTAGTCTTTCCAACTTTCTTTTTTGAAGACCTGTACTCTTGCCTAAATTTAATGAAGCTTGGATTAGGGACTAAGACAGGGGAGGGAGACTGTGGGCAGAGAGAGCCTTTAGAAAACTGTAACATCTGTGGATGATAATGAGAACCTGAACTATGATTCATTCTATCGTCCCCTGGAACATTCCATTTAAAGTGTTAATCTTACTTTTTCATCATTGTTGATCAACTCTGACATGTCAAATTTAATGCAAAGAGGACTTCAGGCTAGCAAAAGAAGAATAAAGGTCTGTTATATACATCAAAGGATTAAAAAGTATCATTTGGTCTTAAAATAGAATTGTTTTGAGCTTTGGGAAATTAGGACATTCAAAAGCAGTTGTGTGTATGGGGGGATATAGAAAGTTACAATATGCCTAGGAAGGATACACACTCAGAAACACCCTGAGAAGACGTTAAGCTTTCACCTACAGCTGATCCCTAGCTCAGAGCAAGCCTCCTTAAATGGGAAAAGAATGCCCCAGCACAGAGCCAATCTGAAAAGACTGGGAGAGGTGGGTTGCGTGTTCTCTCTCTCTCTCTCTCTTTCTGCCTCCCCACACCGCCCCTAGCTTTGTTGGAGGAGTAGAGGGTATTTGTTTTCAGCTCCTGGAATTCAAGGAAATCTCTGTCAAACGTTAGCTGAACATGAGCTAATAGAATGAACACTTCAATAATCACACGATATGGAATAGTCTTCGCAAAAATAGTTTGGAAAAGTCTCAAAACAAAATGACTGCTACAGCCTTCAACAGTAAAACAAGACAACAAATCCTAGGAAAGAAGGAGTTAAAGATATCCAGAGTTACCACATTATGATAAAAGTGAAATGTTCAATTTTCAACAACAAAATAAACAAGAAATACAAGGAAACAAAAAAACATGCTCCCTCAAAGAAACAGGGTAAGTTGACAGAAATTATCCTTGAGAAACCATAGACATCAGACTTACTGGGGAAAGACTTTAAAATGATTGTTTTAAATACACTCAAAGAGCCAAGAGAGAAACATGGACAAAGTACTAAAGAAAATCAAGAGCTGGGCACGGTGGCTGATGCCTATAATTCCAGCACTTTGGCAGGCCAAGGCGGGCGGATCACGAGGTCAACATGTCGAGACTCCAGCCTGGTGCCTGGCGACACACCAAGACTCTGTCTCAAAAAAAAAAAAAAAAAAAAAAAAAGAAAGTAAATACATTATAAAAATGAACCAAAAAGAAATTCTGGAGCTAAAAAGTATAATAACTGAAATAAAAAAATTATTGAAGGTGTCCAAGAGCAGAATTGAGCAGGTAGAAAAAAGAATAGGTGAACTTTAAGAAAGGACAATTAAAATGATCAAGTCTGAGGAGCAGAAAGAGAAAAGAATGAACAATTGCCATGTGATCCAATGAGTCTATTTCTGGGTATATACTTAAAGTAAATGAAACAGACTCATACTTGTATGCCAATGTTCACAGTAGAATTATTCATAACAGTCAAAAGGTAGAAACAACCCCAGTGTCGGTCAACAGAAGAATGGATAAAGTTTGGTATATAAATACAATGGAATATTATTCAATCTTGAAAAGGAATTCTGACACATGCTACAACATAATGAACCTTGAAAATATTATACTAGGGGAAATAAGCCAGACACAAAAAGATAAGTATTGTTCAATTCCACTTATGTCAGGTATCTGAAATAGGCAAATTTACAAATACAGAAAGTTGAAGAGAGGTTACCAGTGTTGGCAGGGAGGAGAATGGAGATATTGTTTAATAGGTATAGCGTTTTTTGAGATGATCAGAAAGTTCTGAAAATGGGTAATATTTCTGATTGAGTAACATTATGAATGTACTTCATGCAGATAAACTGTACACTTAAAAATGGTTAAAATGGTAAATTTTGTTATGTATATTTTAACAGAATAAAAAAAATTTACAAAAGAGAAAAAGAAAAAAAGATGTATGAGAGAAAAGCACCCAAATACTCACCAGTTCTAGCTGCTCACCAGCAGATGCAGCTTTCCCAGTATCTGCATTGTCATAAGAAAACGGTCTTTTGGCAGTTTCAACCACCCCAGAATCTTCACCTGTTGTAATGCAAGAATTCTGCACGTTTCCCTAAAATAAAGTGTGCCAGTTATGCAATTGCATTCAACTTTTAATAAGCATGCATACTTTACAAATAGAATACCGATTCTCACTTATGATGAAAAGAAAAAGCATACGTTTCTACAGTATAAGTCAAGAATCATTTTACATTTTCAGGCTATTAGGGTCATATTCTACAAGTGTTGCAAAGTCAAATTCTTTTGGGTATAGGCAGTAATCTAAATATGAGCAAAGAGGGCTAGATTTCAGTGCACTCAACAAATGGAATTATCCTTTACTCCTCTGAAGACATATACTCTCGAAGCACACAGCCCTCTCTTAGTGTGCCTTTCATTTTCCATATTTCACAAAGGCATGGCTAATAATTTTTATCACAATGCTGCCATCTATGTTCTCTATCTTGTTTTATGTACGTCACATATATTAACTAATTTAATCATTACAACAACTCTATGAGAAAGATAGGTTACATCGTTGCCTTCATTTTATACAGGAGGACACTAAGTCACAGAGGTAGCAAGCGGGTCATAGAGGTAGCAAGTGGCTAATAAGTGGCAGCACTTGGATCTGAAACCTGTCAGTCTGGATCCAAATATTTATGTGGTCTCTGTCCCTGGTTCCTGAAACGGAACTACTAAAACCCTGTAATTTCCTGAGTGATATGTGTGACAGTGTGATAGGAGCATCTTTCATTAAAATATTTGGTCTTAGTCCTCGGTTCCTGACACAAGTGCTTCTAAGACCCTCAGGATCTCCGAGGTGATAAAAGTATCTTTTTGTATGCTAAGATGACTGGTGGCTGGAGTCCATAATTAGAAGACTAGAACTTATAGCCCCATGCCCCCACCTCAAAGGAGGAAAGGACTGGAGATTGACTTAATCATCAACAGCCAATGATTTAACCAATCATGTCTATGTAATAAAACCTCCATAAAAATTCTATATGATGAGGTTCAGAGAATTTCTGGGTTGGCAAATGCATCCACATGCCAAGAGGGTGGTGTACCCAAACTCCACAGACAAAAGCTCCTCTACTTGAGACCATCCTGGACCTTGCCCTGTGTGCCTCTTCAATTGGCTGTTCGTTTATATCCACCCTCTCAACATTGAAAGTACTAAGCAGCCTAAAGATCTGGGGAATTTATATGTACAAGAAGGAGAATACTTATATTAATTTACTTCAACAAATAATTATTGAACACTTGCTAAGGGCCAAAGGATATGGTAGTAGGCACAAGAGAGGACAGGTCCCCAAACACCGAAGTACACTACAGTGTCATATAAAGGATATAATACAAGTAAAGTGTTTCCCTGAATTTTGTGAGCCATTATAGCAAATTATCAAACATGAGGAAGGGATTGTAGGAACCCCCAATTTACAGCCAAGTCAGACAGAATTGTGGATAACCAAGAGACCTAGTATTTGCAACTGGTATCTAAAGTAGCAGGTAGTCACATGGGACAGAGCCTTACCCTGTTGGTCTGATACTAACTGTGTGGTGACTGTCAGAATTGAATTGAATCACTGGACACCCATTTGGTATCCACAGAGAAAGGGAGAATGGCCAGGTGTAGGAGAAATCAATCCCAAACATTTGGTGTCAGAAGTGTTACGAGAAAAAGGAATAGTTTTTTTTTTTCCTTTAATATCCTGTATCATTATGATCTTCTGCCTTTCCAGAAAAATATTTATTTTCAATAAAAAGAAACAGTGCATGTGCAGTGATAGAGTTGACATGCAGCCTGCATGCCAGGGGTTCAAAAAGAATGAAGAGTAGGCACTGTGACAAACCACAGAAATGTGTGTCACCCAGAGGAAGCAGCCAGTACTCAATTTCAGTCAGTTACTGCCATGCAGGATTAAACATTCAGATTACCAGTTATCTGGTTCTTCATATGAAACATTACTAAATACTGGCTCAAAATGTATCAAACAAAGCAAACACGTCCGAGTTGCATGTGGTGTACCACTGTTAGCTGCAACCTCTGTCACCCTCTCGACATTCAACGCAGCAAGCAGCCCAAAGTTCTGGGGAATTTATGTACAACAAGGATTAAAATACCTATATTAATTTAATTCAACAAATAATTATTGAATACTTGCTAAAGGCCAAAGAATATGGTAGTAGTCACAGAGAGGACAGGTCCCCAAACACTGAACTATACTGCACTGTCATATCATGCTAGAATGTGGTAAACTACATTCATCTAAAGTAGTATTCTGAGGTTCTATTTCATATTATTCTGGAAGTTGAGTTTAGTGCAAATATTTGTGTAACAACTATGGTGTTCAGACATCGTGCTAAGAGACTGGAGGACAAAAATGAGCACGATCAATCTTAGTTCCAAGGAGTATACAGTCTAATAATGGAGACACACACCTAGGCAGGTAATTTCAATTTAATAATGTCAGTCCCAGGCCAAAGGTGTGCACAGGGGCCTCTGCCAAAACAGAGTGATACTAAGGGCACCCAGAAATCCAAGAAAGGTTTTCTGGAAAAAATTTGACACTAGTGTGATATCTTAAAGGATGAATAAGGGTAAGCTAGATGGAAATGGCATTCTAAGGAGAGAGAACTTCATGACAAATGCCGTAGAGGTATGGAATACATGGTGCCTGCAGGGGGTCTTAGACAATTCAGCATTACTGGAGGTCAAAATATAAGGTAATAAATGTCAGAAGATGAAGCTAAAGAATCAAGTAAGGGACTTGAGAGTATACCATGCCATGGAATGAGTTTGCACTTGATTCTCTAGGTAGAGCCAAATCCCCTAAGATCTGACTGAATTTAAAGTTGTTTTTGAGATCAATGAAGGAGGGTGGTACTAATTTTCTATGGAGAAATTGGAAGAAGCATGTAGGCCACAGATCATTTACGTATGATACAAAATATTATCATCCTTTGGAAAATAGTGCTAGTCTAATGGATATTTTGTTCTTTCACAGATAGCTTTAAAAAATTTGAATGCTATTTAACCAAGATTTTTTTTTTTTTTAAGTCTAAGTGTGTTAAATCCCTGAAGATTATTTGAAACCTTTGATTTCCTTTTCTGGCTTTTTTTTTTTTTTTCTGAGATGGAGTCTCACTCTGTCACTAAGCTGGAGTGCAGTGGTGCGATCTCAGTTCACTGTAACCTCCACCTCCCGGGTTCAAGTGATTCTCCTCCCTTGGCCTCCCAAGTAGCTGGGACTACAGGCGTGTGCCATCACGCCCAGTGAATTTTTGTATTTTCAATAGAGATAGGGTTTCACTATTTTGGCCACGATGTTCTCCATCTCTTGACCTCATGATCCACCCAACTCAGCCTCCCAAAGTACTGCGATTACAGGTGTGAGCAACCGCATCTAGCGTGATTTCTTAATTGTGGGGTGGGGGAGCTGGGGTGTGGTATGAGAGGGGATGAGAACAAACATGAAAAGGCAGACCCACCCTTAAACTAGGTGGGCATCATCTAATCAGCTGCCAGCGAATATAAAGCAGGCAGAAAAACGTGAAAAGGTTAGACTGGCCTAGCCTCCCAGCCTACATCTTCCTCCCATGCTAGGTGATACTTCCTGTCCTCAAACACTGGACTCCGAGTTCTTCAGTTTTGGGACTCAGACTGGCTTCCTTGCTCCTCAGCTTGTAGATGGCCTATTGTTGGACCTTGTGATCGTGTGAGTTAATACTACTTAATAAACTCCCATATATATATATATATATATCCTATTAGTTCTGTCCTTTGAGAGAACCCTAATACACCATATAAATGTTTCAATTATCTTCTTTAAAAGGCATTATAAAACACTGAATATCTACACTGAAATCAGCAAATTTCAATATAGCAAGGGAAGATTGAGCATCGACATTTTAATTGACTCATTACAAAAACTCCATCCCCCCAACAGAAGATATTTCTAAATGCTTTTGTTCATGTGAAACACCTTTATTCATGGTATAACTTCTGACACAGCACCTGCAGGTATTGCCAAAATGTCTGGTTTTTCGTTTGTCTTGTTTTTATTGAGGCAAGGTCTCACTCTGTTGCCCGGGCTGGAGCACAGGGGTGTGATAAGGGCTCACTGCAGCCTTGACCTCCTGGGATCCTCTGACCTCAGTCTCCCAAGTAGCTGGGACCACAGGTATGCAATAGCATGCTCAGCTAATTTTTTTTTTAAAGAGATGGAGTCTCACTATGTTGCCCAGGCTGGTCTGGAACTCTTGGGCTCAAGTGATCCAGCTGCTCAAGTGATCATCCTTCCAAACTGCTGAAATTACATGTGTAAGACACCACATCTGGCCTTGAAATGTTTCAATCCACACAGGTAAAAAATGGGGGTAACAATTCAATAACAACAAATAACACAAGACTAATATTAAAATAGATATCAAGCTCATCTGGCATATCTGCAGTAATCATTTCAGTGTCTACATTACATTTAGCTCAGATGAATGTTTATAAAAACAAGAAAACCTCTCTAAAATCTTATCCTTTCTGGGGTTCTGCCTGCAGTTTGTTTAGCACATTTTCTTTGCTCACACTGCTCTTACCATCATTTCCTTCCCCTTTTGCATTACTCATTTCTCTTGTCCTCTGATTCACTTGGCTGTCTAATTTCCTTTCTCACTTCACTTCCCCTTCTTCCAGTTCTTTGCCATTATATAAATACTGAAGACTATGAATAATTGAATCACTGCTTGCTAAGTGACTACATATTTGGAAGAAAGGCAACTGAATATTTTTAAAATAAGTTACTTCTAAGTATTTTCTATATGGTGATATCTTCTTCAAATTGCCGTTAAAATAATAAGCAACTAAGATGGCATTTTTACCACTAATAATTATATAAATCTTCAGGAAAAAGTTATATAGTGAGGAAAAAATAATTGATCATACACTTAAAGGCAATTGCAGAAAATTAAACTGAAATACTAATTAGCCCACTTCATTTATCAGAGTTCATATACTCCTATACTTCTCAATAGCAAATCCTAACATATACAACTCTAGGATTGTAAATGAACTATCAATTTAGATAAATAATAATAATAAAAAAACTTCAAAAACAAAAATTAGAGGATATCACAATAAAACATCAAACTTTCATATGTTTTCTTAATGGCTGATTTACTAATGATGACAAAGTCAAAACCACCAGGGTAGATTGCAAAGTGAAGCTGGAATAGGCAAACATGAAAACTTCCGCATGGAGAGTTAAATTTGTCTCAAAAAGCAGAACAAGCTGTGGCTATAACTTACAGCAAAACAGTTCAAAAAAGTTTAAGACAAAAGTACTCTGCTAAATCATAAGAAAGTATTAAGTTTATGCACTATTTAAATGTTACCACAATAATCTTGTGTCACACAATTACAGAGATAATCTGACCTAATGTTCTTCAAACTGTGGGCCACTGACATTGGAATCACTTAGGCAACTTGATAAACGTTTATATTCCTAGGAGCCAACTGGACCAAGTGAATCAGACTCACAGGGGATGGAGTTCAGGAATTTGCACTGATAACTCCTGGTATAGGCAAATCTTCTCAAATTACCAATAAAGAAATAAAGGACATATGGGATTAAGCTATGTAGAGCCTTCTAAAATTATTTGCTAAACACCAATCTTCTTAGAGACAATGGGAAGACTATTATTTTGATTCTTGGACCCTAAGCCTATATCATGCAGCTAATTAGACTTACTAGATTTCAGACCTCAAGGAAAATTTAGAGAAATCCAATAGAAATCTAAGTTAAGGTTCTGAACAGTTTCTAGACTTAACAAAGTCCTTCTTGTATCACACACTTCCTGCTTTCAGACCAGCTCTTTCCATATGGAAAAGTAGACATGGTATGCTCAGAAAGGAAACTACAGCAAATATCACTGTATTGTTTCATCTGAGAAGTCATTCTACTACAGTGAAGTTTGATATTTGAAGTCTCAAAGAAATACCAACATAGTACTTGGGCCACACTTCAAGGAGAAAATCTAAGCAGTTAAGAAGGCAGGGAGAGAGGGCAGAAGGGAATATTCACGCTAAAATAAAATTTATGATTTTAAATAATGCTCACAGATGCATCCAGAAGTGTTTGTTCCCTCATTGTCTCCTCTTGTCTTTGAAATTTCAGCTCTTGCTGGAGCCTTTCATTTTCAAGTACAATTACTTGTATTTGATTTTTCATTACAAAGAGTTCCTCCTATAATAAGCAAAACCAAATACATTAAGCATTATTTAACAGTGTTTTCATCTGTTAATTATTAGAGGAAACAGCATGGTTTAAAGTCTGGAAGACTTATGTTCTCCATTTCCAGAAGTATAATTATATTTAGACAAACAAGACAATCTAAACATTAGCCAGATAACAAAGAGAAGGCTGGGGTATATAGCAATGGGCCTGCTGGCGGCATCTCACAGAAGAGTCTCGTTTCTGACAATTTCCTTTTCTCCAAGGAATCGAGGCTCAAAGAAAAGCCTTAATTAAGAGGGTTATCCAAGAGATTTAAAGAATGGGGTAGACTGCTGAAAAATGAGGTAAGATATATTATTGCCCATGATCAAATACCATTCACATGTTAAAAACTGATGGGAGATGAAATAGAGGGAGGGTCTGAGACAGAAAGGTATAGACAGGCATGACGATTATCCAAGAAATGGTAGCCAGAGAGGAGAGAATTGTAGTAAAACATTTGATGGAGAATTCTGAAAGAGTATTTCCTTGGCTTCACAAGGCATAAGATAAAGAACTGTAAATCAGTAACTATTAGAATTACAGGATGTCCTATAAGAAATTACAGGTCAACAATAATTAGAAAAGCTATTGAGTGACACCTCACTTTCCGGAAAAATATTTCAATAATATCAATATATCAGTCATATAATACTTAAACTAACATTCATTACTACTGTAACCAAAAGCTACTATGCAACATGTGAAAATTCCCAATTATTATTTTTTAAAAACCCAAAGCTATAAAAAAAAGCTATAATTAAAAACATACTGCAGACTTTCAATTTTCAATGTGGAATGTAATGAGCTTGGAACACCTTACTCCCATCTTCCCAAAAGGAAAAATATTGAACGAACTTAAAATCAACAGCTCTTCTTAGATCCGTCAGAGAATTGAAGTCATAAGAAAAACTGCTGCCCAAAAATGAAGAGATGAGTGGACACTGAGACACACAATTTGCTGGAGGAAATCAGAAACCTCTGTAGGAGGTAGAAAATCTAAACTGTAATTGATGACTTGCTGGAAGCTCAGGGTCAACAAGTTTGAGAGTTAAAAATTCCAAGCCGGGCGTGGTCCCTCA
Source organism: Plecturocebus donacophilus (assembly GCA_004027715.1). NCBI lineage: Eukaryota > Metazoa > Chordata > Mammalia > Primates > Pitheciidae > Plecturocebus > Plecturocebus donacophilus. The sequence goes on from PVKP010010552.1 coordinate 31,370, forward strand.
TGCCTGTAATCCTAGCCTTTGGGAGGCTGAGGTGAGTGGATCACAAGGTCAGGAGTTCAAGACCAGCCTGGTCAATATGGTGAAACCCTGTCTCTCCTAAAGATACAAAAATCAGCCAGGCATGGTGGTGTGCATCTGTAGTCCCAGCTACTCAGGAGGCTGAGGCAAAATAATCACTCGAACCCAGGAGGTGGAGGTTCCAGTGAGCTGAGACTGTGCCACTGCACTCCAGCCTGGGCAACAAAGCTGGACTCCATCTCAAAAAAAAAAAAATTCCAGAAAGACCCAGTCATAGGAGGATTGCCCTGCTACCCCAGTTTTATCTCTAGCACACTACCAGGATTTCACAGTAAAAGAGAAAAGTCCCCTTATGTAACCTAAAGGAAGAAGAAAAACAGCCACTTTGAAATATGCTCAGAACGTTGTGTTCTTTGTAACAGGCCTGACTCAAGGGAAACTATTTTAGCAGAGCCTAACTGACGGGAGCACTGCTGTCACCTAACTGACCTAAAAGAAGGGAAATATCCAACTGCAGCCCCCTCCAGCATTCCATGTGGGAGGACGCGGACTCCGGCTTCCTCTAGCTATCCTGTATAACTTAAAGGGCAGGGGAGACTGAGAAGCACTTGTGAATGGCACAGCCCAAGGCACAGGCTTACTAAAAGACTTAGATCTAGCCATAGGACTATTGAACACGTCCCTCTACTCCCACATCTAACTACCTAGGGCTCCTGTACACTAACAGAGAAATTCAACAGAAAGAACTACATATCTCAGATTATATTTAGGAAGAATTCAGTAGGGTAACCCACAGACAAGAGAAGAGACAAAACCAGGACACTGAAGGAAATTTTAGCCTCTGACATGTATAGTGACAGCAAACACAGCCTAACTTCTATCCAGATAAACATAAAACCTCATGCTAAAGGCCTACTTATCGCAGTTCCTTTTACCCAATACTTCATGTCCAGCATTCACCAAACAATTCCAAGACAGGCTAAAAGGCTGAAACACAGTTTGGAAAGATCAAATAAGCATCAGAAGTAGTCTCAGATAAGGCAGAGATGTTAGAATTATCAGAACAGGAATTTAAAATAATTATAATTAAGGCCAGTGCGGTGGCTCATGCCTGTAATCCCAGCACTTTGGGAGGCCAAGGTGGGAGGATCATCTGAGGTCAGGAGTTCGAGACCAGTCTGACCAATATGGTGAAACCCCGTCTCTACTAAAAATAAAAAAAAATATTAGCCAGGCATGGTGGTGCATGCCTGTAGTCCTAGCTACTCAGGAGGCTAAGGCAGGAGAATCACTTGAACCCAGGAGGCAGAAGTTGCAGTGAGCCGAGATTATGCCACTGCACTCAAGCCTGGGAGACAGAGCAAGACTCTCACTCAAAATTAATTAATTAATTAATACATACATACAAACAATAATTATGATTACTATGCGAAGGTCTCTAATAGAAAAAGTAGACTAAATGCAAGAACAGCAGGGTAATGTAAGCAGAGAGATGGAAACTCTACGAAGAAAATGAAAAGAAAATGCTCAAAATAAAAAAATATTAACAGACATAAAAAATGCCTTTGATAGGCTCATCAGTAGATTGGACATAGCTGAGGAATGAATTAGTACACTTTAAGAACTGTCAATAAAAATTTCCAAAAAAGAAATGCAATAAAGAAAAAAATTGAAGCTAGAAAAATTCTACAAGAACTGCAGTACAATTATAAATGGTGTAATAAACAAATATAAATATGTAAATATGTATATAACAGGAATACACAAAAAAAAGGAAAGAAAGGAACAGAAGAAATATTTCAATCAATAATGACTGAAAAATTTCCTGGGTTAATGACAGGCACCAAACCACAGATTTAGGAAGCTCACAGAACACCAAGCAGGATAAATACCAAAACAGATACACTGAGGAATATCATATTCATACTGCAGAAAATCAAAGACAAAGAGAAAAATCTGAAAATAAGCCAGAGTAGGCAAACAAACAAAACCCAAAAATCAGGCAGGGCGCGGTGGCTCATGCCTGTAATCGCAGCACTTTGGGAGGCCAAGGTGGGTGGATCACTTAAGATCATAAGTTCGAGACCACCCTGGCCAACATGGTGAAACACTGTCTCTATTAAAAATACAAAAATTAGCTGGGCTTGGTGGCCAGGACCTGTAATCCCAGCTATTTGGGAAGTTAAGGTATGAGAATTGCTTGAATCCAGGAGGCGGAGGTTGCAGCGAGTGGAGATCTCCTCCAGCCTGTGCAATACAGCAAGACTCAGTCTCAAATTGGAAAAAAAAAAAAAACAACAACACGCAAAACAAAAATCAAACAAACAAAAAAACAAAAACCTTACCTATAGAGAAGCAAGGATAAGAATTACCTGTGACTACTTTTTAGAAGGCACGCAAGCAGAAAGAGAATAAAATGAATGAAATATTTAAAGCGTTAAAAGAAAAAAAAAATCCACCAACCTAGAATTCTGGATTCAGCAAGATTAACCTTCAAAAGAGAAAGAAAAGTATTTTCCTAAACAAACAAGAATTGATGGAATTTATTGCTAGCAAATACGCCTTGCAAAAAATGTTTAAAAAGTTCTTCAGAAAGGAGAAAAGATGACAAGGTCAGAAACCGCCATCTACATAAAGAAAAAAAGAGCATTAGAGAAGGAATAAGTGGATATAAAATGTTTCCTTATTTATTTGACAGATGACACTCTGTGTTCAACATGATAATTGCAATAGTGTTGATAGTAATTGTAGTTTATCGATAACTAAAATTAATGACAGAAATGTTATAAAGGATGAGAGAGGTCTTGGGAATTCTGTTAAAAGAAATTTATGCAATTCAAAAAGTGGCATAGGGTTACTTGAAAGTAAACTTAGGTTAGTTATAGATGTGTATTGCAAACTCTAAGGCAATCAGTAAAGAAAAAAAAAAAAAAAGAAGAAGAAGTACAATTGATCAACTGTTATGCTAAGACAGGAGAAAAATGCAATCATACAAAAATTAGCTGGATGTGGTAGCTCATGCCTGCAGTCCCAGCTATTAGGAAGGCTGAGGCATGAGAACTGATTGAACCCAGGAGGCAGAGGTTGCAGTGAGCCAAGATGGTGTCACTGTACTCCAGGCTAGGTGACTGAGAGAGATTCTGTCTCCAAAAATAAAAAATAAAATGCAATCATATAAAATGCTCAGTCAAAGCCACAGAAGGGACAGGTGCAGAGGCTCATACCTGGTAAGCCCAGCACTTTGGAAGGCTGAGAGGTGGGAAGGTCACTTGAGGGCAGGAGTTCGACACCAGTGTGGGCAACATAGTGAGCCCCCATCTTTGCAAAAAAAAACCCACAAAAATTAGCCAGGCATAGTGGTGTATGTCTGTAGTGTAGTCCTAGCTACTCGGTGGAGGAGGAGGTGGGAAGACTTGAGCCCAGGAGTTCTAGGCTGTAGTGAGCTTTGATTATGTCACTGCCTAGGTAACAGGGCAAGACTCTATCTCACACACACACACACACACACACAAAAGCCAGAGAAGGCAGAAAGAGTGGAATTTTTTTTAAAGAAACAAAAAATAAAGACAATGAAGATAACAGTAACAAATATGTTAGCTATTGATCCAATTATAACAATAATCTCTTTAAATGTAATGGTCTGAATATACCAACTAAAAGATAGAGACTGTCAGAGTGGTTAAAAAAAGAACAACAACAAACTATATGTTGTCTACAAGCAGCCTACAATAGTAGGCCAGGTGGCTTACATCTGTAATCCCAGTTACTTCGAGGTGGGAGGATCCCTTGAGCATAGGAGTTCAAAACCAGCCTAAGCAACATAGTGAGACCCCCACCTCTAAACAACAACAACAACAACAAAAAACTCAAAACAAAAAAGAAGCCAACTATAAATACAAACATACAGATAGATTAAAAATAAATGAATATTGGCTCACACCTGTAATCCCAGCACTTTGGGAGGCCAAGACGGGTGGATCACGAGGTCAGGAGTTCAAGATGAGCCTGGTCATCATAGTGAAACCCTGTCTCTACTAAAAATACAAAAATTAGCCGGTGTGATGGCATGCACCTGTAATCTCAGCTACTCAGGAGCCTGAGGCAGGAGAATCACTTGAACCTGGGAGGCAGAAGCTGCAGTGAGTGGAGACCACCATTGTACTCTAGCCTGGGTGACAGAGTGAGACTCTGTTTCAATAAATAAATAAATAAATGAAGAAAGACATATCATGTTAACACTAATCAACAGAAAGCTGGAGTAGCCATATTAATTTTAGACAAAGCAGATTTCAGAGCAATAAAAATGATCAGGGATAAAGAGGTACATGACATAGGGATAAAGAGGTCAATTCATCAGGAAGATGTAATAAGTCTTAATGTATATGTGCCTAATAAAAGGGCATCAAAATGTATAAGGCAAAGGAAAATAGATGAATCCACTATTACAGTGGGAAATTTCAATATCCTCTGTCAGAAATTATAAAAATCAGAAAGGACACAAGTGAAAGGCACAGCAGCATCAATCAAGTGAATCTAATTGACATTCATAGACTGCTTTATTCAAGAACAGCAGTACACACATTTTCTTCAAGTTCACACAGAACATTCGCCAAGATAGACCACATTGTACAAACCTTAAGAAATGTAAAAGAACAGGAAAGTATGCTGTCAGACAACAATGGAATTAAACTAGAAATCAATTAACAGAATGACAGCTGGGAAACTCCCCAAATACTTGATGGTTACACAACACTCTTCTAAATGACACATGAATCAAAGAGGTATCAAGAGACATTTAGAAATATTTTTGACTAAGTAAAAATTAAAACATAACTTATAAAAAGCTATATACTTATTTAAAGGATGCAGTAAAAGGAGTGCAAAAAAATTAGAAAAGAAGAAAAATTTCAAATAAATAATCTAAGATTTTACCTTAGAATTTGGAAAACCAACAGCAAATTAATTCTAGAGTAAGCAGAAAAAATATATAACAAAAATTAGAGTGAAAATCAATGAAATTAAAAATAGAAAATCAATAGAGAAAAACAAAATCAAAGGTTGGGTCTTTGAAAAGATGAGTAAAATTGGTAAGACTCTATATAGATTAGCTAAGAAAAAAACAGAGAAGATGCTAATTAGATTCTATCATATAGTAAGATCAGAAGTGAAAACGAGGCCATCACTACTGATCTCATGAACATTAAAAGGATAATGAAGAAATGTTTAAAAAACAGGATAACAAAGAAATACTATGAACAACTCTATGATCATGAATTTAGTCACCTAGATGAAATGAACCAATTCTTTCAAAGACACAATCCATGAAAACTCACAAAGGGAAGAACAGATAAGTTCAATAAACCTATATTTGTCAAGAAAAGTAAATCAATGTTAGAAACCTTTCAAAACAGAAAGCATCAGAACCAGATAAGTTCAGTGATGAATTGTACCAAATACTTAAGAAAGAAATTATACCAATTGTCTATAGTATCTTTCATAAAATGCAAGAGGAAGTATCTCCTAACTCCTTTTATGAGGCCAGCATTAACCTAATACCCAAACCAAGTGAAAACGTTACAAAAGTGGAAAATTACAGGTCAATATCTCTAATGAACAGAGATGCAAAAATCCTCAACAAAATACTGGCAAATCAAATCCAACAATGTAAAAAAGAATTATATACCAGGATAAAGTAAGATTTATTCTAAGTATACAATATTGGTTTGACATTTGAGCATCAGTTAATGTAATCCATCACATCAACAATGTAGAAGAAAAATCATAATTAAACAGTAGACGTAGAAAAAGCATTTTACAAAATGCGGCAGCCATCTATGATAAACACAGATGGTCCCTGACTTCCAATGGTTTGACAAACGATTTTTTTGACTTTATTATGCTGCAAAAGCAATATGCATTCAGTAGAAACCATAATTCAAGTTTCAAGTTTTGATCTTTTCCCAAGCTAGCAATATGCAGTATAATATTCTCTCATGCTGCTGGGCAGCAGCAGTGGCAGTGAGCTGTAGCTGCCAGTTAGCCATGCAATCACGGAGGTAAACAACCAATATTCTATGGTATAGTAAATGCATTTTCAACTTACAATGAGTTTATCAGAACACAATCCCATTGTAAGTCAAGGAGCATCTGTACCCTTGGTAACTAGGAATAGAGGGAAACATTCTCAACTTAATAAAGAACATCTACAAATAACCCATAGCTAACATACTTTACGGTAAGAAAGTAAGTTTCCCACTAAGATCAGGAACAAGGCAAAGATGGCTCCTCTCACAACCATTCAACATCATTCCAAAAGTCTTACTTAGCTAATGCAATAAGACAATTTAAAAAAACAAAATCTGGCCAGGCACATTTGCAAAAGCCTGCAATCTCAACACTTTGGGAGGCCCAGGCAGGAGGACTGTTTGAGCCCAGGAGTTCAAGACCAGCCTGGGCAACATGAGACCTCAACTCTACAAAAAATAATAATAATAATAATAAAGAAATAGCTGAGTTTAGTGGTGTGCACCTGTGATCCCAGCTACTAGGGAGGCTGGGGTAGAAGGACTACTTGAGCCCAGGATGTCAACACTACAGTGAGCCATGATCATGCCACTGCACTCCAGCCTGTAAAACAGAGCAAGACCCTATCTCAAAAAAATTAATTTGTTGGAAACAGATGCTCCATACCACAAAGAAAAATCAGCACTGAGACAAAAGATCTCTCAGCAAGACAATCTTTACTTCTGCAGAAAGGGTGCTTGAAGGATATTAATGACATTAGTAAACTGCACACAGTTGAGCATATAACCTTCTAGTGTCACAAACTATATGTGATGCATTTGGTTTCTTGATCATTACTATCAGTACCCTATGAACCATTATTATTCAAAGTCAAAGGAAGAGACTTAATACTGACAGTGGAGAAGATTTGGTCTACTAGTTTGGAATCCCTGATTGTTGTACCACTGCTCCAGTAGGTTGACAAGTGTGGGAGAATGATTGGTATTTGTATTCTAAAGCATTTGCCATTTGCTGGGCTACAGCCAATGAGGTGGGAAGAAAAAATTCTGAAATGAGAGCATATCATGAAATCATTAGACATACTAGTGAACTACTGGGAAATCAAGCAGTCAGAAATGGTACAATCAAGAGTATCATTCCCAAGTCTGACAAGCTCTTGTAACACATCAGTCTCTCAATCATGTAAGAACAGCAATGGTCAATGTATTGCTACAAACATGAAGATTAATAGTAGCAAAATTTTATACAATATATAATTAATATAAGCTTTAATTTATTTAGTTTTAAATTCTTAATGAGAAACTTACCTTGCAGAACTTAACTTCCGCCTCTAAATGATGAATATATTGAGACTGGTCATTAATGATAGGAACAAGGTTGTACATAGTAGGCATACTGGTTTCCTCATGTTCTGATGACCCCTATGGCAAAATAAACAAATAATTTTAAAAAATCCAAATTAAGCATGTTTGGATTTAGCAAAGAATCAGTTGTTACCTTCTCTATACTCAATTTTGCACTGATGTGATATAAACATAGAATCGATCACAATGTAGCTTATAGTATTGATATAGCTTGGATGTTTATCCCCCACAAACCTCATGTTGAAATGTAGCCCCCCACAACACTGGAGGTGGGGCCTGGTGGGAGGTGTTTAGGTCATGATGAATGAATGAGTGAATACCTTGGTGCTGGTGCTATCCTCATGATAATGAGTTCCTGTTCTGAGTTTTGGTGAGATCTGGTTGTTTAAAAGAATGTGGCACCTCTCCCCACTTCTTGCTCTGGTTCTCACCACATGAAATGCCTGCTCCACTTCACCTTCCACCATGACTGAAAGTTTCCTGAGGCCCTCACCAGAACATGATGCCAGTACCACACTTCCTATACAGCCTGCAACTGCCTGCAGAACGATGAGCTGATTAAACCTCTTTTTTAAATAAATTACCCAGCCTCAGTTATTTATTTATAGCAACAAGAAAATGGACTAATATAAATACTTGCTTTTCTATCCTATAAATTCCACAAATACACAAGATTCGTGGATGTGAATATCTTTTTTTTAAAAGATGCATGGTGAAAGTGGTTATAAAAAACATATAGAGTGAATGGAAAAATGCTGGGGTAGTAGTAGTATAACTGGCTTAGAATGAACTGAGTATTTTAACAAACTGGAAAAGTGACATTCCATTCAGTAATGCTGAGATACAAGGGACAATGCTCTCCAAGAAACTGCCATGGAAGAGGATTTGCTAGCTAAAACTGCAGCAGCTCCCTGAAGGAGAGATTCTTTAGGAGGTGTCTGATGCCAAGCCTGTGTCAATGAGATAAAATTCTATCTCAAAAAGGAAACATTAGCAAAATGTAGTTTTTTGATTTTTGACTCTAGTATTGAACACAATTCAAGTGTATGCTGTGCTGGAGCATAGAAACTCTAAGAGTAGAGCCCTAAAGTAGAGATACACTGCATTGAGGGGTCCAACGAAGAGATTTCAAAAAAGAAACGCTAATGCTACTTTAGCTCTGTAGCATTCCTGGAACTGACTGTTAATGTATATCTTTCTTACCTTATCTTAAAATGACTGTGACATAGTTTGTAAAATCATATACCAATCACATGATTTTTTTTTTTTTTTTAAGGATGAGGAAATCAGGAAAAGGGAAAACAAGGGTCAACCAGTTAAATAAACCCAGAGGAAAGCTTGAAATGAGACACAGTGTCTGTTTCTCAGCCATTCTCTTTCTCAGCACAGCAGAAATTTTAAATGATAATCAGGTACCAGCTATAATGGCAGAATAAAATAGAATAGAGCTTTACTTTTTTGTATATTTAAGAGATTTAAAAACTGAAGTAACTCTAATTAAATGAATTATAAGTCATGAGTAGAAATCAATTATAATCACCCTACATTAATAGAAATAGGTTCAGAGGTGGGCAAATATAAATTACTACTATGAGTAAACAGGAGAAATTTTAGCTCAAGTTAAAATTGCATGAAATATGTTCACATGAAATCATTTGTGTATGCTTTGAAGGGGTTTAGTTTGGATATCTACATTTTAAGATAATAAATAATACATTTTTTTTCCATCTCAACAGTTCCTCAGTTTTACTCTCAATATATCAACATATTTCTAATATGTTATAGTGGCTACGAAAGTGCATTCTAAGGGTACAATCTTAAAAAGCTATTACTATTATGGTTTATAATTATTACATGTAGACTACACACATTTAGAGTCTAAGTTCCATTCTTTTACATAGCTCCATATAAATAGACTTGTGTATTTTAAAGTGTACTCTGTATGTACTAAACTCATTCTCTTAATGAAGGTCTTCCGGCCTCTCTGGATTCAATAAGCCCCATAATATCACTGCTTGTATTTTAAAAAGCTACTGAGCATGTCTGAGCATTTGACAGATAAAGCAACTTCATCTAGTAGACTTAAAAGCATTCCACCAGTTGTGTGCTTAAGAGCATCTTAGAAACCAGATGTCAATAGTAATAAATTCATTAAATAATGTTTTATTAAAATCATAATCTATATCTATAAATATTGAATATGCATATGAGGTACATTTCTCTAAAGTGGGAATTAAGCTTAAAAATATGTGTCAGCCTGGAATGAAGTGTTAATACAGGAGTGAAATTCTGACATTTCAGTGAAGAAAAGAAAGTGACATGTCTCCATACTTTTCAGCATATAGACATTGTATTCAACTACAAAACACATTGAAAATGCAAGGTGTGGCCGGGCGCTGTGGCTCACACCTGTAATCCCAGCACTTTGGGAGGCTGAGGTGGGTGGACTCCCTGAAGTCAGGAGTTCGTGACCAGCTAGCCGATATGGTGAAACCCTATCTCTACTAAAAATACAAAAAATTAGCCTCATGTGGTAGTACACGCCTGTAATTCCAGCTACTAGGGAGGTTGAGGCAGGAGAATTGCTTGAACCTGGGAGGCAGAAGTTGTAGTGAGCTGAGATCATGCCACAGCACTCCAGCCTGAACAACAAAGTAAGACTCCATCTCAAAGAAATAAATTAATTAAAAATAAAATGTATTATTTTGAAATTTGAAAATTAAAAAAATATTACAACGAAGAGCTACAATTAAAATTAAGTAACTTCTAAAAACTATCGAAGATAGACATGACCCTCTAAAAAAGAAATCACTAAAACCATTACGTTACCTTTTACATATATTCTCCTTAAACTTACATAATTTATATTAATTTATTACATATTATATATTTATATTACATATTTTGCTAACAGTTGCAAAATAAATTCTCCAAACTATTCCCTTGCTCCCATTTTCCAAGTAAACGATAAATTAAAAATATCAAGATTTGCTCTGCCATGGAAATCTATTTTTTCAGCCAAAATAATCAGAGGGAAAAGAATTACTTTTACTGTTTTTCACTATTAGTATGCCCTGATTAAATTTTTTCTGCAACATGTACTACAAAATGACACAGTACAGCAAAACATAGGAATGTTGGCCAGGCGCGGTGGCTCAAGTCTGTAATCCTAGCACTTTGGGAGGCCAAGGAGGGTGGATCACCTGAGGTCGGGAGTTTGAGACAATCCTGACCAACATGGAGAAACCCTGTCTCTACTAAAAATACAAAACATTAGCCAGGTGCGGTGGCACGTTCCTGTAATTCCAGCTACTCAGGAGGCTGAGGTGGGAGAATCGCTTGAACCTGGGAGGCAGAGGTTGCGGTGAGCCAATATCACACCACTGCACTTCAGTCTGGGTAAAGAGCAAAACTCCATCTCAAAAACAAACAAAGGAAAAGTTGGAAAAGTTGATACTTACCAAAGGGGACATTTTTCTTCTTCTTGATGGAGATACTTCACTTTCCTTATCTGCTTGTTGGCGCAACAAATCTTTGAGCTGATTAACTATAGAGCAAGCAGGGGTTTATGAACCTTATTTGAGATCCATGGTTTACCACCACTCATCCACCCTTCCAGGTTTATTAACCTTATCCGAGATCCATGGTTTATTACCACTCATCCACCCTTCCAACTAATAAAAATTGCTGAAATATGTATTACGCATCAAGAACTCTGCTATCAACTGGGGATACAAAGACCAATATAAAAAACAAAGAATTTCTACCCCTAAGAGCTAAGAATCTAGCAAGCCAGAGAGAGACACTAATATACAGTAAGTTTGTATGTAAACCTAGAGCTGTGCTCACTGCTACAAGAAGAGGAAGCACCTAACTATGCTTGTTTTCACAGAGGAGATAACACTGCAAGGATGAGCAGGAAGGAGTTCACCAAGCAGAAAAGGATGAGAACAATTCCAGTTAGAAGACACTGCACATGCCAAAGCATAAGAGCACAGCTAGGAGGTTATTATAACTAGGACATGAGTTGTGAGATGGATGATTAGCATGAGAAGCATATCAAGATGAGCTGAAAAGGCAGGTTGGAGCTATCTTAGGGAAACACTGTTATTTTATAACTAGAATTTTGGACTTTAGCCTACAGGCATTGGGAAGTCAAAGGAAAAGAAGATTAAGCAAGAGAATTAAATTATCTGATTTGGGTTTTGGAATAACATCAGAGCAGCAGAACGAAGAATGAATGGAGTTATTATTCCATGCAATTTCAGAAATTCACTATGCATCATTCAGGCTAGGACTGACATTTATACTCACCAGCATGGCTCTGCTGCAATTCCAGCCAAGCTGTCCTGGCATCCTCATTTCCTGCACTGGTGCTAAAAGAGAGATTTGGTGCATCTTCTCCAATAGTGACATCACCTTCTCTCAGGGCACATTTCAGTTGGTGAATGCTTCGACTGGCACGTTCTGCAACAACAACCTGATGAAAGTTAGGAACAGTGAAATCTGGGTGACCAAAAGGACACCTGCTTGAGAAGGCAGTTTTTAAAGGTGAAATCATTATTTCTGGTATTTTATGGAAAAAAGCAGATTTCTGTTTCTAGCTTGCTGAGGGATGTGCCAGAGAAAGTGAGAGAAGATTAAGTTTATGGTTTAGAGGTAGGAGTTGATCTCTAAGGTCCGTGGCTACTACTGTAGCAGTTGATATTCACTAGATATAGCATCACCAGCAAGGAGGATTAAATGACAGAACTCTTCCCGCCAGCTCCCATTAAACAATAACTTGGGAATGGAAGTGCTCTCCTTCCCATCATGCCTGACTCTTCCACCACACTTGGAGACACAGGAGGATGGAAGAGCAGTGGGAAGGTGGGAAGAGTCAGCAAGAAGGACTGTGTCACACTAAGGTCCAACCTAGGGAAGCCTCATTGTCCCGGGGGACAGGAAATCCCTCCCCTACCAAGAGACATCCACCTGTCTGGCCTAGTTTTGATCAAAATTTGCATAGCTGAAGTGCTTATAGTGGCAGCCCCCTGTAATGTAGCTCTTCCTATATACTGCTAGCTAATCACACCTCATAGATTCTTGGTTAGTGCAACTGACCACCCCTAGAACACACATAAACTATCTAAAGTGAAGTATTTTAAGGTATATTACTGTGATGGTTCACCTCTAAAAATAGCCTCCAAGGAACTCAGCATCATTCCCTTGTTCTCTTCTAATCTGACACGGACTGGGCCTGTAACCTGCATTAACCAATAGAATGCAATAAAAATTACACCACGTCAGACCCAATCCTCATCTTTAAAAGCACCGGTAGCTTTTGCTTTCTCTTGGAATGCTTGCTTTTGGGAACCCTAAGCCACTATGTAAGATGTCCAGCTACCCTGCTGGAGAGACTTATGAAGAGGATATGTGGAGAGGAGAGAGAGGCCCTGAGACCACAAGACAAAAGAAAAGCCTCTCGCCTCACTCCACCCCGTGATCCCACCCCGACAGCCCAGTCCTCCAGAGGACTCCAGCACCAGAGGCCCTCTAATGGCAATGACACGCAAGAGACCTGATTCATTACCAATCATGTAAGAAAATATATGTATAGGTGGGCGCGGTGGCTCCTGCCTATAATCCCAACATTTTGGGAGGCCAAAGCTGGTGGATCACAATGTCAGGAGTTTGAGACCAGCCTGGCCAACATGGTGAATCCCCCTCTCTACTAAAAATACAAAAATTAGCCGGGCATGGTGGCAGGTGCTTCTAATTCCAGCTACTTGGGAGGCTGAGGCAGGAGAATCACTTGAAGCCAGGAGGTGGAGGTTGCAGTCAGCCAAGATCGTGCCATTGCACTCCAGCCTGGGCAACAGAGAAAGATTGTCTTAAAAAAATAATGTTATAAACATACATTCTAAAGGACCTTGAAAACAGTTTCCATTTTCTCCAGGTGCATTGATTTCAAAGTTTGGAACAGAAACAAAAATAATGTTAGTCCTTAATAGAAAAAAAACTCTATGTTACACAATATGGTTTCTTTACTTACAGCAACTCATTTCCTACTTTGATTAAAGAAAACACCTAGTTCAGGTCAGGGTTCAACAGTGAAATTCTATTACTCAATGACACAAGAGACACAGTGAATTCATCACTATATTTTTCTTCATACCAATCCTATATGCACACAGATCTTTCTTTGAAATGAATTTGGTGCTGATCACTAATGAAGACTGGCCTTCTCTGACTCATCATGAGTTGAAGAAAGTTCAGATAAGACGCATTCCTGGTTCTGGAAGTCCATGAAACTGTGATAGTTTTACAATAATTTAGTATTCAAGTAAAAAAGAGATTTGGTAATGGAAAAGGAAAATCAAAGTGTTACATGATAAGCAACTCAGTTCACGGAGCTTTAGATTTATGCCCTAAAATCTGCGAATAAAGCATTTACCTTTATTGAACCATTAGCAAGGAAAGAGACAGTTTGACTAACATAAAAATGTATTCCAGGTCAAAGTATTGCACCACTGGTGATTAGGGAAAAAATAGGAGTGTGGCGTGACCATGGGGAAGCAAAAGAAGATGAGGAAGTATGCGACCAGGAAGCAAATGCTTAGTCTCACAGATCAGAGGCTTAAAAAAAGGGTAGAGTAAAACCTAAAAATAAAGAAAAGAAGGATCCCAGCGTGTTAAAGGAAAGAGAAGTTCCCCAACACCCTTCTTGCTTATTTTTCCAATATAATATACAGCTGGGCCCACCTTACCATGTCCTAGTTGATAGCAATTTTATCAACTTTTCCATAAAAGCCACACTGGACTTAATACAGTCAGTGATGGACTATCTGTACGCCAAGTGTATCCCTTGTATAACTGATTGTGTAACGGCTGAAATTGAGAAATTGGGGCAGGAGTATTGAGTGGCTCTAAGGATGGCCAAGGATCCAAGATTTGAACGATTATCATGTACACACAAAGGAACCTATGCAGATGACTGCTTAATGCAGAGGGTAACTCAGCATAAGTGTTACACTGTGGTCACAGTTGACTGGGACCTTAAAAGAAGAATCCATAAGATTCCTGGAGTTCCTATCATGTACATTTCTAACTATAGATACAACACTGCCAGATGATTACAGAGCCCCTCAATTCTTTTATTTGTTTATTTATTTATTTATGAGACAGGGTCTCACTCTGTAACTCAGGTTGGAGTGCAGTGGCATAATCTTGGCTCACTGCAACCTCAACCTCCTGGGTTCAAGCGATTCTCCTGCCTCAGCCTCCCAAGTAGCTGGGACTGCAAGCATGTGCCACCATACCTGGCTAATCTTTTGTATTTTTAGGTAGAGACGGGGTTTCACTGTGTTAGCCAGGCTGGTCTTAATCTCCTGACCTTGTGATCCGCCAGCCTCGGCCTCCCAAAGTGCTAGGATTATAGGCGTGAGTCACCACTACTGGCCAGAGGCCCTCAATTCTAATTCTTATAAGACACAATTCCTCTGCATTTCTTCGACCGGCTTTCTCTTGTTGACAGTTCATTACACAGGCAACAGCATGAATTGTTATTCTGTTGACCTGTTTGCTCTGTTACAAGCTGAGGATGCTTAAATTTGTTTTTTGTTTTGTTTTTTGTTTTCAGACGAAGTTTCGCTATTGTTGCCCAGGCTGGAGTGCAGTATTGTGGGCTCAGCTCATTGCGGCCTCTGCCTACCAAGTTCGGGTGGTTCTCCTGCCTCAGCCTCC
This sequence comes from Plecturocebus donacophilus, assembly GCA_004027715.1. NCBI lineage: Eukaryota > Metazoa > Chordata > Mammalia > Primates > Pitheciidae > Plecturocebus > Plecturocebus donacophilus. The sequence continues at coordinate 46,501 of PVKP010010552.1, forward strand.
CAGGTGGCTGGAATTGCAGGCACATGCCACTGTGTCCAGCTAATTTTTATTTTTGTATTTTTAGTACAGAAAAATATGCCTTGGCCTCCCAAAGTGCTGGGATTGCAGGCATGAGTCACCGTGCCTGGCCTGCTCACTTTTTGATGCTGTTTTGAAATTGATATTTTGTCTCATAAAAATTTTAGGCCAGGTGGCTCACACCTGTGGTCTCGGCACTTTGGGAGGCCGAGGGGGATGGACCACCTGAGGCCAGGAGTTCGAGACCAGCCTGGACAACATGGCGAAACCCCATCTCTACTAAAAACACAAAAAAGTTTGGCGGTTGTGGTGTCACGTGCCTGTGGTCCCGGATGCAGGGGAGGCTGAGGCAGTAGAGTAGCTTGAACCTGGGAGGGCAGAGGTTGCTTGAGCTGAGATTGTGCCATTGCATTCCAGCCTGGGTGACAGAGTGAGACTGTCTCAAAAAAAAAAAAAAATTAATGATGGTCAAAGGGTACAAAATCTCAGACAGGAAGAATGTTTTATACTTTTTTTGAGTTCAGTTGTACAGTGTGGTACATATACTTAATAATGGAGTATTACACATCTCAAAATTGATGTTCTCATCACAGAAATGTATTGGAAGTACCAGACATGTTAACTAGCTTGATTTAATTATTTCAAACTGTATCCAAAATTTATGACATTACTTTGTAACCCATACATTTATACAATTATAAATTGTCAATTTACAATAAAAAAATTTTTGTTGCATCTTTAAAAAAATGTATTCCATGGAGCTTTCAAATGACTTCACCTCTAAGACAAGGGATAATTATTTATTTATACCTAGTCTGAGTAAAAGCTAATAAGCTTCACCCTGAAGCACAACACAGCTGGAGTTGGATTTCTGGTGAAGACTTTAATAATTCCACTTGGAAATGACATTGTCATGTCACCAGTGATCTTCACTGTACACCCGAAACAGGGATTTTGAAAAGTGCTGGGATTACAGGTGTGAGCCACCACGCCTGGCCTTCATTAAGGTAGTATAACCATGCTATTATTTGTGTATAGTAGTAATATTACAAGCAGCTTAGAATGTAGTTGTTTGGATGAGTGAGAATATATTTAACCACTCACTACTAAGGTATATTTATTTAGCACCCTCTCCCATTATTTGTTGCTATTATAAGGAAAAAGAAAAAAAAATCTGAAAAAAAATCTGCATAGTTAAAGGTCTCTATAGGCAGAGTTCTTTCATCAGATTACAATAAGGGCAGGATTTTAAGAGCACTTTTCATTCCTTTTCTAATGTTCTTGTTTAATCTTTTAGAATTTATAACATTTGAAGACCACATGTTAAATTGCACTATGAACATAATATTATGTGAAATAATGAGCTACTGAATTTCAACAACTATCCCAGAGAAAAGTGATACACAAGGCTTTAGGGTTTGTTTGTTTGTAACTACTGACTTCAAAGTTACTAGGGTCAGAGAGGAAAAGAAGGAATTTGCAAGAACTGTGCCTAAAACTAAAACTATACAGTTGATATTTTAAAGTCATTTCAATGCTACATTTCAAAACATGCTAGGTGCTTTTCAAATACATACAAAGCAACATAATTATATACCGTAACAGACAAACACAGTTAATCTTGAGGAAGAATAACACTCAGATGATTCAGGACAGATGAAACACCACGGCTTTTCAGCTGGAGCCATTGCAACTGAAGCCCCCATCACTCCTATTAAGACTACTCCCCAGATGTGGTTATCTGCTCTTTACTTTTCAGGAAACCAGATTAAACAGAAGGTTCCAGTTATAGCTTCCTATCCAATTGCTAATGCGACACAGCTTTATCTGTTTCTAACCAAGAGAGCAAGAACACACTCATTTCCTCTTCTCCCCTGAGAGGACAGTAAGGGTATTTCACAATGCATCCTGATTTCTTTTCCCCACCAGCAACCAGGAACTGACTATAAACTTAACTATGACTACAAACACAAACAGGACCCCTGAGTCCTACAGATCACGTGAACATAAGTGCAAGTAAATAATATTTCTGTTAATGCACTATCCAAACATCAGTCAGTACAATGAGCACTTAAAAGGTACCTGAGCTAATGACTGCTGACAAATTTCAGTCTGTCTTGTCCATTTTCTTAGTATAGTTTCCCTTCCCTATTTTCTAAGTTCCAACTCTTAGTTCACCAGTGGGTCTCTCTTTATCAAGATGCTTTTGAACAAACACAAGTACATCTCAGCCTAGGAAGAATCACCACTTATATACACACCGTGAATTATTAATTTCTTCATTCTCCATCTGTCCTGGGAGATGTGAAAGAGAATTGCCCTGGTGATAGGGAGGGGGGACCACTCCCTGTGAAGCGCCCAGCTGTCTTAGAGAAAATAGGCATGAACCATTCCTCCCTAGGCTGAGACACGAGATGCACTGCAGCTCCCTGCACAAGCTTACATTAGGGCAGACACGCAGAAAAATGAAACCATAGTGAGATAAGAGATACATCTGTCTGTCCACACTTGACTGGGCCTCAGCCCAGCTCAGAAGATTGCTGTCACTGTTTACTAGGGGACCAACAGGTAGCACAACCAAGATATAAACGGCAGAATCCAAAAATCGGACAAAGCCAGCTTTGTGAAAGGCAATTACAATTGTGAAAGAGATTTTAAGTACTATGTAAAATATTTTTTTAAGTCTCAAAGAAAATACCATCCTAAGACTCTAATAACTGAAAACATACTCAAGTAGTTGGCACCAGGAGTAAAAGATAATCTGACAAAGAATGCAAACATCTTAAGAAAGCAATGTCTGGAAGATCATTAAAGATATGTGGGTGTTGGCAAATCCAGGAGATTGGCTATATGCAGTCTGAGGGATACACCTGGTATTTCTTTGGCACCAACTGAGAGGACCGATTCACCTGTCACTTTCCACCGATAAAAGAAGTAATCCTAGTCAGGCTAGCAGAAGAACATAGGTAAAATCACCAGCAAATACAGTCTGTATATCCTTACTTGTAATTACTGCAAAGCATGATTGTTGCAGAGCAAGGGCTACGAGCAAAGCCTGTTGGGATTCACTCAGGGTGGCTGGCAAAATATTAGGGAAATATAGGGAAGTTATAGATAATAGTCTCAAACCTTTTGCAAAGTCGAAAGCTTTCAATGAGGCTGGCTGAAGGCAGCCCATTCCTGTTAGAGCATTAAGTCATAGAGTGAAAGAATTCTTGCAGAGCAAAGGCTACAGGCAAAGCCTGTACTTCTAGATCGTGATTTCTCAGCCTCAGGACTACTGACATTTTGGACCTGATCATTCTTTTTTGGAAGAGGCTATGTCAGGCAAGTGTAGCAGCATTCCTGGTTTCTGCCAACTAGATGCCAGCAGCACTCATCTCCACCCCCAATTGTGACCAAAAAAAAAAAAAAATCAATAAAACAAGACAGTTAACAGTCTTGAGGAGAGACTTGCTATCACACTGACCACATTACTACATTGTAAGTGTTGCCGCCTCTTGATGGAAAATGAGTGTGACCGCGTGACCATGAGCTATTGTGCCACAAGAGTGGTGGTGGGGAGGACACAACCTGAGACAGACAGTGGCATGATGGGACACATCTGATCCATGTGTCAGAAATAGGTGTTATGTCCATCAAAAGCATGAGCTCAGAATTCATATTTAGCTTAATTTTGTTTCAGGGCCTAAAAGCAAGACTTGCCCTAAGGCCATTCATTTAAATATCCAGTGGGCTCTGATGAAATTTGACTATCATCTGCGTTGCTTTAGCAAGTGCACAAATGCATTTCTAGATACCTTCTATACTTTTGGACTCTGATAAGAGTTATCATCAAGTGAAACAGTGAAAACCTTAGCACAAACTGGTGATGTGATAAGAACGTAAGTCTTTAAACATCCCAAGATAGAATATTACTACTCTCAGTATCTCAATACCTATTTCTGACAAAGAACATGAAAAAGTACCCTTACAATCTCATAACACTGAACCATAGCTTGGATTTAGGTTATTCCAGGGATGACTATTTACTCATAAAACACTCATTTTTTTTTTTTTCTGGTTGCTAAATCCTGTATTTTGCCTATTTTATCTCATCAGTAGTAGGAAAGAAAAATTGAGACTGTACTTTTAAATTCTAGTAAAATAAAAGATCATAAAAGTTAAAAGTACTAAGAAAAGCCAGGCGCAGTGGCTCACACTTGTAATCCCAGCAATTTGAGAGGCCAAGGCAGATCACTTGAGGCCAGGAGTTCAAGACTAGCCTGGGCAACACGATGAAAACCTGTCTCTACTAAAGATTAAAAAATCAGCCGAGTGTGGTGGTGGCGCCTGTAATTACAGCTACTTAGGAGGCTGAGGCAGGAGAATCACTTGAACTCCAGAGGCGGAGGTTGCAGTGAGCCAAGATTACGCCACTGCACTCCAGCCTAGCTGACATAAGAACCTGTCTCAAAAGAAAAAAGAAAAGCCACATGAGTATATAAAACAAAAAATGAATATGTATAATTTGAATATAGTCAGCAAAAAAACCCTTATGTTTATGTGTGTATATTCATATATATAGTGTATACAACAAAGAATATTTAAAAATCCAGAAAACATGAGAAAAGCAAAAAGGAAGAAAAAAGAAATACAAGTTTTATGAGAAAATAGGAACATTTATTTGAGTTACACACATGTTTTCTTAAGTCAGCCAAAGATCCAGATGATATCACTGCTGGCCAATACACTGACCAAATTATTGGCTAGTAAGATTAACACAGCCCTTCTACGATTGTGAGTCCTTCCCTGGCAGGGGAAGGACACTTTGCAGGATTTGGATAGATGTGCTAATCGTATACAAGTAAAACATAGAAAGTCAACCTTATCTCTGGTTTTCTTGAACTAGATCAATTCATAAAGACAAAGCCTGCCCCCGAGATTATGTATTTTTTTTACATATTCATTCCTCTCACTTTCTATGTACCTGGTTCAACTCCTTACCCTCAATTCCATAAGACAAAAACACAGCGCTTATCATTCATCTGGTCCAACCAAGTGTTGACAGAAGGAACATTAATGACTCAAGGGTCAGAGAGTGGTGTCTAAAGGGAATCAGGCTCTAAGTGTGTTTTGCTTTGCTTCCTTCTTGGGAGAAAAGAGGAAAAAAGAGAAAAATAAGGGAAGCAAAGAGGGAGGGAGCAAGATAGAAAATGTTTTTAGAAAAAGCAGAAACTGGCCAGGTGCGGTGGCTCACGCACACCTGTAATCCCAGGACTTTGGGAGGCTGAGGCAGGCGGATCACGAGATCAAGAGATCAAGACCAGCCTGGTCAACATGGTGAAACCCCGTCTCTACTAAAAATACAAAAATTAACTGGGCATGGTGGCACATGCCTGCGATCCCAGCTACTCAGGAGGCTGAGACAAGAGATTTGCTTGAACCCAGGAGGTGGGGGTTGCAGTGAGCTGAGATTGCGCCACTGCACTCCAGCCTGGCAAGAGAGCGAGACTCCATCTCAAAAAAAAAAAAACCAGAAAACTGCCCAACTTGGCCATAAGCCTCATCTTTCCCTAATGTCTTCCACTGACTCCATCACACCTTTTGATCGTTTGTTTGGCACTGAAGGCAGGAATTCTCACATCCAGTTCAAACTTTTCATTTTATAGATAAGGAAACAGGAATCCAAGAACAGTTTCCTTAACTTGCCTAAAGTTACACAGATGATGATCAGTAAAGCAAAAGTTAGGTCAGTGACATGGCTCCTAGTTCCACATTCTCTCCTCTGACTCCACCACACTCTTCCCATAAATTCATCTGAAGACTGAAACACCAAAACGTTGAAAGAAAAGAGTAAAACCAGAATGCAAAATTTATGTAAAAAAGAAATTATGAGTTCCTGTCATACGAGAAGTTTGTTTCATTTTCCCTTATACCCACCCAACCAAAGGTGGCTGGGAATTAGATGAACAGTTAAGTCACGTATACAGGTGTTGTTGATAGAATTGTATCTATTCCCAACCCTGCAGCAAGAGATGAGATATGATTCCATTATTAAGGCTAGGATACCACATTTCTAGCAGTTTCTCTCCTTTCTGATATCCCCTTACACTCAAGTGTGCAGTACTTAAAATAGACACTGGATTGCCCATGATTGTGGCTTTTCTCACTCTTTCTTGGCCATAGAGTAAATGAACACCTAACCATACTGCCAAGAGACCTCCCAAATCATTTCCAGTTCTGGATTAAATTCTGTGGCTCCCGGGATACCCAGGATATGTACACTTGTAACCACACTGGAGACTTTCAGATCATTTACTATTCAGGAATAACATAACAGATTTGAGGGGGGCAACAAAGCCTTCTGGTTTTTCCGCCAGAACTCTCGTTTTGAAGAAGAATCGTTAAACGTCTCCAATTTCTTGTAAAGGAGCATAAGTGACCCAAAGCAAGAGATATCTTTTGAGAAGTCAAACAGCAAAGACACTGAAAAGTGCAAGGGGATGGATAAAAGGTGAATGTGGAGCTGCTCCAAGATCATCAGGGTCAAGGAGAGGCAGGGATCTCATTTTAAAACCAACCCAAATGCCCATCAATGATAGATTGGACAGGAAAAATGTGGCACATATACACCATGGAATACTATGCAGACATCAAAAACGATGGGTTTGTGTCCTTTGTAGGGACATGGATGAACCTGGAAACCATCATTCTCAGCAAACTGACACAAGAACACAAAATCAAACACCGCGTGTTCTCACTGATAGGCGGATGTTGAACAATGAGAACACATGGACACAGGGAGGGGAGCACTACACACTGGGGTCTGTTGGGGGGAAATAGGGGAGGGACAGTGGAGGGTGGGGAGTTGGGGAGAGATAGCATGGGGAGAAATGCCAGTTATAGGTGAAGGGGAGAAAGGCAACAAATCACACTGCCACGTGTGTACCTACGCAACAATATTGCATGTTCTTCACGTGTACCCCAAAACCTAAAATGCAATAAAAAATAAAATTTAAAAAAAAAAAAGCAAGAAAGTGGCAGGGCGCGGCGGCTCACGCCTGTAATCTCAGCATTTTGGGAGGCCGAGGTGGGTGGATCACGAGGTCAGGAGAGCGAGACCATCCTGGCCAACATGGTGAAGCCCTGTTTCTACTAAAATACAAAAAAACTAGCCGGGCGTGGTGGAGCACACCTGCAGTCCCAGCTACTCGGGAGGCTGCGGCAGAGGAACCTCTGGAACCCGGGAGGCACAGGTTGCAGTGAGCCGAGATCACACCCCTGCACTCCAGCCTGGCAACAGAGCAAGACTCCATCTCCAAAAACGAAAAAAGGAAAGAAAAAAAAGGCGAGAAAGTAAATGCTGATTCGGTTTTCCCATTAGAACTTCAAAATCTTGATATACCATAATAATACCATAATAGTACCAAAATTGAAGAAATGAGGAAAAGATCTTTTTAAAATAGAAATACTATCATGGAAACAGGAAAAGCATTTTGCATTTTTATATGGCTACCTCCTAGCTAAATATAAATGAGGGGTTATTAGTCGTGACTACGTTATTTACAAGCCAGAGGAATAACTGGTGAGGAAAAACCAATAATGTTTATTAGGCTTCCATTAATCATAAATTAGGCAAGACATTTTGAGGAAGTAATGGTGGATAGACGAAACCAAAACAAGACATAGAGCTTTAAACTGTATTTTATCTTACTACATAGTAATAAATTCTTAAATTAGTAGGCACATTCAAAATAAGGAATTTCCACATAACTCCACCATTGCTTATTAAGAAACAGAATATTTTGCTTTAAAGGGCATTATCGGCCAGGCATGGTGACTCATGCCTACAATCCCAGACTTTTGGAGCCTGAAGCAGGCAAATTATTTGAGGTCAGGAGTTCCAGACCAACCTGGCCAACATGGTGAAACCCAGTCTCTACAAAAAATACAAAAATTAGCCGGCCATGGTGGCCTATAGTTCCAGCTACTCGGGAAGCTGAGGCAGAAGCATCGCTTGAGCCCGGGAGGGAGAGGCTGCAGGGAGCCAAGACGGCCCCACTGCACTCTGGCCTGACGACAGAGCGAGACTCCATCTCAATAAATAAATAAAGGAAGTTATACTACTCAAAAATGGCAGCTTATATTTGTGAAGAACTTCTGACTGTATTTAAGTTCAGGGTTAATTCTGTTTTGTTTCCTTCCAGAAGTTGTTACATAAGGTAACATACAAAAATAAAAGTGCTACTAAATAAATAATATGTCCTGAAAAACCAATAAACATTTCAGGCTACATTTCTTGATTCATTGTTAAAATTATGACTACATTTTTTAAAAAGTTGTTTAACTTTTTCTATCCCTTGTATTTGCTCTTGGGAAATGTCTCCACTACCTTATACTGTTATGACACTAAATTTAAATTTTATTTCAAACTAAAAAATGTATTATCCTTGAATGAAAACTCTTCATTCTGTAATTATTGAAAGCAGTACCACTAGTATTAAACATATTACTATAACATTAATTTAAAATGAACCCCTTTATTTTGTAAAGATGCCTAATGTTAAATAGCCTCCAACAATTACATAAAGGCTTAAAATAAGATCAAAGGAAGAAAAGCATCAGGAAAAACTTTCAATTAAAACAAAAAATTACCCAAAATTACTCATATCATTGTGCATAGTATTTTTCTTGCTTCCAAATGAAAAGTTAGAAGTCCTTATTTCGTATCTAACAGCTCTTGAAACATCAGTAGATTGAGGAAGGTGTTCATTAAGACCAATTTTTTTACTCCTGCAGTGTGAATACTGAGAATGTCAATTTGTAACAATACATAATAACCCTTAGAAAATCTAGAGTGACGAGAATATAAACTAATATTTAAAAATCTTCACTTTGCTCTAAGTATCAAGTATAAATAACATTTAATGAGTGCTTGTCTACTAAGCACTAATCTCTACCCTTATTTTCTAACATAGTAATCTATAATTTTTTTTTATTGTCTTTCTCTCCAACTAATCTAGAGGCTCCATGGCGATAAGAACTTTGTCTTGTTCCTTACTGCATGTCTAGCACCTGATATGCTTAACACATAGTAGGCACTGCCACATGGCAGGCATATCATGCAGTACACCATATGCTGCATAACTTAAGTGTTCGAAATGCCATAAATAGCCATGACCTAGAGGGTTATGAAAATGCAACAGAATGGAAAGCAGAGTTTATTACAGTTAGTAGAATAAAAATTCTTCAGTGAAACTTATAGTTTATATGTACATATATGCCACATATAAAATTTATTTCTTACAATAGGTAAACATTTTAAGAAGTCTTAAAATCACTGCTTTATGGGAGTTACTTCATTTGCTCCCCACAGTAACGCCGTGGACAATTCCATAACTTCCATTATAACAGAATCGAAATTTCTAGATGTTATATATGCTGTCCAAGGTAACAGCGTCATCTAAAAGTAAGGACATTATTAAGTCCAACAAAGCTGAAAGGGAAATAAATAAAGTACAGACATTACTTATAAAGATACTTGCTCATAGGGTAATGTAGTAAGAAAATCTGAATTAATAAGGTTTTGATAATAGTAATTACGGCTTGATTACTAAAGACAAACATAAGCTTTGAAGGCAGATAAGACTGATAATATCTGACTCTGCAACTAACTAGCTGAGTGGGATCTAGCCTGTAATTCAACCTCTCTGAGCTTTCGATTTCCCCATGTGTAAAACAGACATACTCAGCTGCAAATGATTAATTGTATGCAAATAGCTTAGACCAATTAAATGGGGGCTATAGTGATTAAAATAATTATTAGTGTACCCCCACCCCACGCTGATCCTACAAATCACATTCAATCCACTATCCCATACTTTAAATGTGTAGAAACTGTGAATCTGACTTTTATTGGATTAAACAGCAAAGTATGGGAACTGGGCAAAAGTGGCATAGAGCCATCCAAGAGTTTCTGCTGTTGCTGGTTGAGAAACATGCCCAAGTTAAGATCAAGGAGTTGGTTCAGGTAACTACGGGAATCTAAGGAAACAACGTTGATTAACTGTAAAAACAAACTCAAACTATTTCATCCTCCTCAAAAGATCACAGCAACACCCATCTTGCTCCTCTGTAGCCTAGCTGGGGCAGAACGCAGGTGTTAGGAAACGCACCTGGTCTGCTCCCGCCCACTAGGCCCCGGGCACCTCGGGGCTAGGAACAGAGGTTTGGAGCAACTCACCCCGGAGACTCCGTTGATACTGCCCCAGAATCTCCTCCAGGGTAGAGTTCTCCGGGGACTTCGCCATGCACACTCTAGGCCCAGAGCTGGGAATTACGTGGGGAAATGTCCAGCTTTCTCGCTTCCGAGAACAACAGGCCCGTGGCCGCGGAGCGCCCGCCCGCTTCCTGCCGCGGCTGTCACAGGGGAGCCTAGAATCCCGCACGGAGCTCTTGGGGGCTATTTCCACCCACTGGCCCTCCCGGTGGACGTCGGGAGTTGTAGTCCTCAGGTGCAGAGCCTTCAAGCTTGACAATTGAGAGCCTTCCAGCTATACTACAATTCCCAGAGACCATCGCGCCACAGGCGCTAGCTTGGACGGTTTGGCGGCCAGAGCCTGTTGCCAAGAGACAGGTTTGCAGGCCCCGCCCTTTTCCTCCAGGCCAGCCTGTTTTAGTCCCGCCTCCATCCCATCCTTCAGCTGCCTGGACCACCCAAATGTCAGAAAGGGCCCACTGAAGGCCTTGACGCATGGAAATTTGCTAATATGCAGCAGTTGATCCCTAAGTCTACTCAAGGACGCAGATAGTAAGCTCTGAACCCTGCTTCAGTTGCGATATTTTTGAAAATGGTCGAATAAATCCTCAAAAAATAGAAACTCTAAATCTTCCAAACAGCCTAGATTGTAAAAGCGGCCGACACTACAACTCCTAGTATGCCCAGCAACCGGACCTCCACTTGGAGTTGGCGCTCTGCCCGCTGGGAACTGTAGTCCTCGTTGGTTGCGGTCCCACCTAGCGCCAAGGTCCTCTTCATTGTTCAAGCTGGTCTTTCGGGGCACGCCTGCGCAGTGGGCAAGCTGGAAAAGCGAGTGGGTGAGACCCTCGCACAACCCCTTTTCATTGTCTGTGTCTGGCGCCTGCGCAATAAGAGATCCTTGGAACTGGACAGGAGGAGGGGATAGGGTCCGGCTCCTCGCCATTTCCCGAGGCGCCTGCGCACTAGGCAGCCGCTCTTTGCCTTTACCGCTATGTGTGAGGCGTGTGTGGAATAACATTGCCCAGCGGAGCTGAGGGCCCCGGAGCTCGACCGCAGCGGCAGCGACAGCGACGACAACAGCGGCGACGACGACGACGAGGTCGGGGGAGGACGGCGTGCGAGAGACTCACGGGACGCGACGCGCCCCGCCTCCCCCGTCCGGTCCCTCTCTCCACGGTGAGGGGTAAGTGATGCGATCGGCTGCTCGGTGTAGGCGCCGCCGCCGCCGCCGCCGCTGCCGCGGCTGCTTTTCCACATCCTGCTTCTCTGGTTTGCCGCGAGGACTCGGGCGCGGCCCGCCGCGGGGCGGGGGTGCGGGGCTGGACCGCGAAGGGGGCGCTTCCCGGATGCTCCGCGCGGCGCCGCCACCCCCACCCTCTCCCCGCCCGGGACCGGGGGCTTGAGGGGGCCACCCCTCCCATCCCCCATCCGCCGCCCCGGGGAGCTCCAGTCCTGCGGGCCCCCGGCTTTCCCTCGCCCCTCGCCCGCCGCCTCGGCGTCTCCTCAGTGCATTGAATCATTTTCAGCTTTCGCCTGGCTTTGTGCAGCCCTCCCCCCTCCGCCGTAGCAGTTTGCTAGGGGTGCGGGCGGAGCATTGGAGGGAATGGCTGCGCGGCCGCTGGGGAAGGGATTTCTCCCCGATTGGAGCAGCTCCCGGGGCCCATCCCTTTTGTGTGGTTGGTTTTGGGGTGTGAGGCGGTTGGCGAGGTCAGGCGAGGAGCCTTTGGGACGCGTTGGGAGGGCGTGAAGACGCGGAGTCATGCCCCGTGCCAGGCGACTGCACCCCGCGGAGGCTCTGGCTCCGTAGTAAACCTGGGGGAGGAGAGAGTGGCTTCCTGTCGGCTTCATTGTCCTAGGATTCAAATACAGGGTTTGGGTACGGTTCGCTTCCATTTTATGCAAGCGAGGAAAAAATAACATTTGCAGCTGCCAAACACAGGGCGGGAAGACGTGGGGATTGGATACTAAGTCACAGAATCTCTGTTCGGTGGTGTTTCGCAGAGTTTTATTGTATTTTATTTTTTTGAGGAATGTAAGGAAGACAGACTACGTCTGCTGGAGTCCAAGCACTGCCAAGGTGATCAATATAAAATTACTATGTGACGTTGGAGCCTGGGCTAGAAAGGGCCTGACAACGAAGCTGTTGTGTCAGGGAAATGAACCAGCAGAATTGTTTTCTCTTTGGGCGGGTAATGCATTTATGTTCCTGAGGGAATAGACACATCTTGCTGTTTTATTTTTTAAGCAAGTAAAACATACAAAACAACTGGCCCTGTATAATTTTGTTTCCCAAGTTGTTAACTCATTTTTATTATCTTAATGAAAATTCAGACATTGGGGGGGAATTTGGCGAAGCAGTTGATACATTTGATTGAAAACGCATCCTTTAAAATGATTTCCTTCTTACGCTTACAATGCATACAGCCGTTTGCTGGTGTTGCTACTTGAAACACACCAAAAGAGAGAATAAAGCAGGATGGGGAGGAGCAGGTGGAGGAATAATGTGAGATGAGAGAGTTACCTTATGACTATAGTATCTGGATCTTCACTGGTATATCCCCGGATATGCTTCACTGGATATGCTTCAGAGACTTAGGAATTCAGCGCTGGAAACAGGACATTGATGAATAGCAAGTTATGTATTTTTCTGTCATTATTTTTAAAAAGTAAAACTAGGATTGCCTTTAGTTCTTCCTAACTTTGTAGATAACACTGAAGAGCCTAAATGCACTTGACAGAGGAAAACACTCAAACGCAGAACGTTAACTGACTTGTCTGCCCAAGCCAAACTGCTCATGTAAGGCAGAACCAAATGAAATTAGGTCCATTCTGCAGAGTGATATTTCCTGTGTCCCCCTGGCCCTTTGACCCTGTGAAAATGTAGAGAAAGCTTCCCTAGGTGCTCCTTGAGAAGGCTGTGACTATCAGTGAACTTGATTCTCACCGTTGTATTTATCTAGTTCTTGTCTTTGTCATGTAAAAGTAGGAATTCTCCTGAAATAGACCTTTAGTTTTATAAAGTAACTTACTAAAAGAGGAAAGATGTCCTAACATGTGCTTTTAACAAACTGTTGCAGTGTTTTCCCTACTACTTAATAGTAGCCGTATTTTAATATTATTTCTTGAAATTCAGTAGTATTTTATAATAGTATGATGATCAACTCTATAGACAGTGTTAAAAATAAAATTTCCGTATAACGAGCCTATGATGTTTATTTTGATACAGTTAATGAGCTGTAATCATTAACGAATTATTAGTGATTACTTTCAACTTAGAATTTAACTTTTAAGATATATTAGCTATGTTTTTTATTGGGTTGATTTTAACATAAAGTGCTTTTTATCTTGCCTTTTAATTTTAATCGTTTCATCTTACATTGCATTTTAATAGACCTTTTTAAAGGATTTATTGTTTATCTTAAATTTCAACTTTAAAGATCTGTAACTAAATTTCAGTGTGTGCAATTATATGCAATCATACTTTAAATGTATTTTATTGGTAAATTTCATTGTGTTCTGAGATTATTTTGTATGGAAATAATCTGCCTGTTCCCTATTTTGACATGAGATAGTTAATTTTTTTTTTAGTGTAAACTTTAGTATACATTCTGCATATTAATCCTGTTATCATGGTACTTTTTAAAATTCTGTGCTTTGTGATTTGTTTGATTTGTTCTAAGTATGAATTTCTTGCTCTTTCTTATCTGCTGAAAAAAAGAGCTAGTTTTATTATTGTATCTGGTTGCAGTTAATACTTATCTAGTACTAAATATTGTGTATGCTTAAGCTTTTTTGCCAAAATGGTTTTTATTCCACAAAATTCTATTTCTGAAAAATATTTTTTCTTTACTAATTAATATGTAAAGACTTCTTTCTCATCTGTCTTGAACAGTGGTATGTTAAGCAGTGTACTCTTCAACTATGTATCTAACAGACAACATATTTAATTGCCAACTAAAATATCTGTACAGTTGCAAATTATTCTGGGAGTATGACAAAAGAGCAGTTACATACCGTTTGAAAAATGCTTAGTGAGTAGATAATATTGACTAGAGCATTCAGTGTTGATCTATTTCATTAAGAAATGAGATAATTTTGATGGGAAGAAATATCAGACCATCTTTATTTCATTAACAACCAAGATTTCTATAGGTTTTGATTATTTACTCACATATTTTATGAAGGATTGTTCAGCGATGAGTTAGCCATTATGAGAGATAAAAAACATCTGTCCGGTAGTGTGGTTGATTAAACTGGATATATTGTCCAGTTTAGCTGAAATGTTTTAGCCAAAGCCAGTGACATAGCCAATGTATGTTACTGGTAAAGCCTACTTTTATATCAAATAAAGGTGGAAAAACAAAACAGCAAAAGCAAAGTTAAAGAAAAACCTCATAAAATTTACTTACATACAAACAGGGATTGCTTGAAGTATGGAAGTGGAAAAGAATCTCAAGCATGCATTGTTTAGGTTTGAAAAACAATTGAGACAGCAGAGAAGAAGTCATTTTTAAAGTATATCATTAATTAATAAATGATATGGAAGATATTATCCTTTAAAACACAATGTTTATTGAATAGTTGAATAATACCTACTATATATTAAACGTCTCTTAAGTGCCAGGAAGTGTACGTGTGTGTGGTATGTGTATATTTAATTTATGCAGCAGACTTCTAAATTAAGGTATTATTTTTACACATTGAGAAAATTTGAGGCATAGAGTTAATGAATAACTTTGCCTCTGTGTCACGCATTACTAAGTGATAGAGTCTATCACTGAACCTTTGTCTTTTTGGCTAAAGCCAAAATTCTTTCTACTCATCTTTTTTAGTAAGTTAGAGGGTACCACGTATTTCCTTACTCTGGTTCATAAAATTTTTGAAATTGAAGGGAACTTTAGAAGTCAGCTCATTCAATGTGCCACTCACTACTCTGAGATGTTATTGGGTCCAGCTTCTCCATAACCCTTCCCTGGACATAGGAAACCCTGTTCCGCTTTCAAAAAATGTGATAGGAAGATCTTACTTAAATTGAACTAGTAGTTGCTTTCACTATATAACTTCTTCTCACTAGTTGCAATTCAGTCTTTAGGAGTAAGATGGAGTAAGGTTTTTCTCACTATATTAGCGAGATTTTCTTTTGTCTAAATGTTACAACACCTGCAACTTCATATGGCTTCCTTTGCCATCTTCACGTCTCTCAACTGAATTCACTCAGTTTTGTCAGTGCTATTTGTGTTCTGATCTTGTTTCCATTTTTAATTCTGCAGTTATGGTCTAAATGCAAAGTGCAGTGAAATTGTCCCTTTCCTCATTTCAAGCCGTACACTTGTATTTAAAGTCTAAAATTGTACCAACTGTTTAACAACAGTAATTGTCTTTGCTAATTCAAAGCAATAGAGAGAGGGAGACAAATGTTATATGGCTTTTCAAGTTATATTTATATAATTCAGGGGATTATTGTTTGAGATTTTGTTCTGCTTTTCTAGTGTTCAAAATGGCTTTTATTAAATAATAGTGTTAGTAGGTGTTAAGTTTCTTTTGATATTGGTCATGGGGTTTTGTTTTCTTTTAGTGTTCTTAATTAACCAATAAAAAGTTGGCAGCCTTCATTCTTATTTTGTTTCTGATAAATTGGTCTGGAAACCACTGATGTAGTCAACATAAATCAGCATTTTTACACTTAGCTAGATTTCTCCTGTTGTGTATATACACACAGATGATGTTTTTGAAGTAGTATTTTACCATTGCCCCCTATTAAGTTTCATCTCCTTGAATGTAGCCATAGTTAAAACTTAAGATCTTCTTTAATCATGATTCTGTCATCCAAAGGATTAGCTTTCCTTTCTGGCTTTTTGACATTTATAAATTTAACAAGCCAAACCTCTTATGTCTTCATCCTGGCCATATACTTTATATAGCCAAGGACAAAGCCAATCACATTTATAAATAGAATAAACGTTACATAAATAAAAGATGCCAGGAGGAAAGGTGACACAAAAATAATGAAAACCATTTGGAGGGCTTTGTTTTTTTATTTCTTTTGTTTGTTTGTTTGTTTATTTATTTATTGAAAATGAAGTCTAACTCTGTCACTCAGGCTGGAGTGCAGTGGCATGATCTCGGCTCACTCCACCTCCCGGGTTCAAGCAGTTCTCCTGCCTCAGCCTCCTGAGTAGCTGGAACTGGAACTACAGGTGCAGATCACCACACCCGGCTAATTTTTGTACTTTTCGTAGATATCGACTTACATGTATTTCACCATGTTGGCCAGGATGATCTTGCTCTCCTGATCTTGTGATCCACCTGCCTTGGTCTCCCAAAGTGTTGGGATTACAGGCGTGAGCCACCACGCCCAGCCTTGTTTTTTAAATTAAAGAGAAAATGATTATATCCTCCAGTAGTAAAGGAACTAGGTGAAACTTACAATATGATGGAGGATATGAATAATTATTTTATGATAAAAGTCAAGTAAGGATAGATGCTATGAAGAAAAATTAATCAGAGTAAAGAGATAGTGAGGGAGGACTGCTATTTTTACTTTATTTTCAAGCGTTCAATTCATTCAGGTAGTTTAAAACATCAAATAATATTTTGAAAATAAATAACATGAAAAACTTCTTCACCCTGTATCTTATCTGCTGAGTTACCACTTTTGCCAATCCAGTAAGTAGCTATTTTTATTATTTCTTATGTATTCTTCAGTGAATTTTTTTTTTGAGACAGGGTCTTATTGTCACCCAGGCTGAGGTACAGTGGCATGATTACAGCTCCTTGCAGCCTCAATCTGCTGGGCTTAAGTGATCCTCTCACCTCAGCCTCTTGAGTAGCTATGACTGCAAGTGTGCACCACCATGCCCAGCTAATTGTTTGTAGAGATGAAGTCTCATTATGTTGCCAAGGCAGGTCTTGAACTCCTGAGCCTAAGTGATCCTCTTTCCTCAGCCTCCCATGTTCTAGTATTATAGGCATGAACCACCGTGCCTGGCCGTGAATTTTTCTTCACTTCAAGGCAAATATAAATATATATTTTGTGTCCCCCTTTTGACATACAAAAAAAGTCTCTTTATCCACTACGTTACATCTTGAGAGCTATCTTAGAGTGGTTAGGGAATCCCTGTTTCTGAGGTGGCAGTTAGCAGAGAACTTGCATTAGGTAAGGAAGCAAACCATGTAGGTATCTGAGGGGGGAGTACTCAGGTGCAGTGGTTCTGAGGCAGGCATGGGATGAGTGAATTTGGAGAACAAAGAGGCCACTGTGGCTGAAGGCGAGTGAGGAAGAGGTGCTTATAGGAGGAAATGAGGTTGGATAGAGATTTTATTGGTTGGTTTTAAGTGCTGTGAGCGTTGATTGGAGGATTTTGAGCAAAACAAAAAAACTGGGTTCTGGTCATTCTTAAAAACACTGGGAACCATGAGATAAGCTATGAAATGACTGGAATGATCTGGTTTAAAAGACGTTAATGGTTTAGACTAGAGTGACAGTAGTGGCAATAGTGAAAGTTACTAGGTGTTTTTTTTTTTTAAGATTTTGGACACATTAAGTT